>SOPF01027432.1:37459-184198 GCA_012979155.1 Hypericum perforatum
GTTCTGAAGGACTAAATGATTATTTTTTTAAATAGAGATGAATTCACGTGAATTCAAATATTTTATTCTCCACAAACACATTACATTAAAAATGGGTTAGGTTGTGATACGCTTGACCCAAGCCATCTACTTGTGAACGTATTAAAAGCATGCGAAGGGATATTGCACTGTATGATAATAAAGTAATTATAATCCACGTTTTTGTCCATATCTTTTCTTCGAATGACCTCATAGGCCATCATGTAACCCAATCGTGTTTCCCTTAGCTCGAGAAATATTCCTTCTGGTTACATCACGTGTCAAAGATAATTAATTTTTCTTTAATCTTCTGAAGCGGAATTTTGTCGCATATGGCCTCCCCATATGGTGCGAGCTGAGTGAGATATCTTCGTCCAATTAGACAGACGAGCCGTAAATTTTGACCCAATGAACATGGTGACGGGTTAAATTAATCGTAGGAGTAGTAGATTTGTTAAGATTATTAAACTGGCAGATTTATTTATTAGTATGAAATTTATCTAACATAAAATTCTGGTATAAATATCAAAGTTATACAAAATGCGAGAAGAATTGACGGGTAGAGGTTCAATCCCTCTCAGGTCACAAGTGTAATTATTTTCTAAAGTATAGTAAATTTTTGTAAAGTAATACTCTGTAAAATGATAATTTCTTTAAAATTATAAAAAGTTTGATCCCAAGTTGATATCTATGTAAAAATGTGATAAGTTATACATCGTGATAACTAATTCTTTTCAGAAGATTTTAGTGATAAATTTCGTTCTCATTATTTGTATAAAATGATATTTTTAAGGAATATATTTATTTTTATATACTTTATCAATTTGAAAAATATCTATCTTTTACAAAACTTATTTGTTAGACAAATTTTACATTATTATTTATCTTATCAAATATCTTTAAATAGTTGTTGCGATCGTTATCTTGCTATAAGAAAATAATTCAATAGAGTATAATAATTGAATAACATTATAAATATTAATTAGAGTTAATTTCAATATAAACAGAGTTATGTTTACATATTTATTTTTAAAAAATATTTTTAATATTTTTTCAAAAAATAATATAAATATATAATTCCTTTAAAATAGTATTTTTATTTAATCCAGACAATATTACTTCATAAAATTTTTACCTTATACATTAATTTCCAACATGTGACCTTGCAAGTTGCGCCTGGATCCAATGCCGACGCAGGCACCAATCGGTGTCCTAATTATTTAAAACCTCTTCTCGAGACTGTATTAGAGGCTTTTAATTAGAGGTGCTATCTTATCCTGGTTCATTTTTTCCTTTAACACATGGTTGCTATCTTATCCTGGTTCATTTTTCCCTTAACACATGGTTGGCAAATTATTAAACATAACCCCTAGTACAGATGCTTAGTCCATTATCTAAGATTCCCAAAAACAAATAAAGAATTTGGACAAAACTAAGATTACAATATTGATCGTAGCAAGTGTTTAGACATCTTTTTAGAACATGTTGTTCTTTGTTTATTATTCTCACATCATGATCATTTACTGCATATTAAAAAAATCAAAATTTTGTGCAAGTTTGACGTAATGACTTCATTTGAAATGACACAATGAGATTAACATATTATTACAAAAAATATGATAGAACAATTTATAATGCAAAATTTACATATATATTATTTTAAATTTTTTGAATAAAATATGGAAAATTCTAAAAATTTCCCAAATTTTGGCATTGTGTATCAATGGTGTCTATAGACTTTTTTGTTGATAAGTTGGTGTTCGTAAACTTTATGATTGAGATAATAAGCTCACGATCTTAGCAAAAACCAATGCAATGTAAAATAGGACCTCGACGAGGTCATTCTGCTGCTCTGGCTTGGACCACTTGCGGCTGCTTTATTTAACAACACGTACGCGAATATAAACAAATTCACACAACAAACGATTATCGTGTCCAAAAGTCGTGCCGACGCACGTTAATACAATTTTTTTTAAGTGAAGTGTTCTATCGCGAGAACAACTCATAGGAAATAGCATCGTTAACCCATTTGGGAAAGCAATTGGCCCAAAATACTAAGCCAAATCGGCGTCGTCTTCTTCTTCTAGATTCCTTAATACCATTTTTTTTCTGATTAGTACTTATGATTTAGATGGCCTCAATGATTTAGTGGCCTTGTGGTCATTACCGAATAATTACGGAGTGTGACTCCATTTTGGCTAGTAATCATTGTCCATCCCAATAATTACTTAGATCGACATAAGATATTTATTTTATTTTAATCAAGATATCCCAAGTTTAATTTTGAGACCATAGCATTGATTTTATTTTCAAAAGAATTTATTTAATTTAAACTTAATTTAGTCTTCTGGATAACTATTTGAGTGCCGGAATGAAAAATAGTTGTCCTACGGTCCTACACTGACTTGGGAGAGCTATCCGCCTACTTGAGAACTTTACTATCCCAATTTGGTTATAAATGAATAATCAAGTTATTTTGGCATTTTGCGATGTTACGATGTTGCTTTCTTCGATTTTTAATCCGCCGCTGCTTAAAATTATAGAAAGAAAATTACGAAAATAACTAGAAAGAACTAACATATTCACCATACAAAATTCTTTTTAAATCTGAAGGTGCTTTAATTTTCATGGTTGATTGGATTTTTTTGTTAAGAAAATTGTATTGATAATTATGATCTTGTGTCACTAGTACTAAAATTAGTTGGTCCAGTTTCTCTATATCCCAACCTTTGTCGTTTCGAATGGAGATATACCGAGCCCTGCATGGTCAATTGTTAGGCCACGCCTCCTATTTCTTTTCACGGAAACATATGGATTACCGAAGCCCATCGCGTGGCAATAATTACCTGTTTCGAAGAGTTCCAATAGGTTGGGGCACCTTAGGATCGGACGGTCCTGATCGTCCATATTTAGATATACTCGGTGCAAAGTATATTTAGAGAACAATTCTTGTAAATTACGTTTGTTTTTTTTTAAATTTGGGAGACTTCACCTAATGACCGAAAAGTTGAGTGATTTTTTCCGCAACAATTTGACTAACATGACTTTGGCCACTCCGGATCTCTCCACGTGGAGCTCTCCCTCTGGTCTGAACGAACCAAACCCAAAAACAGCGGGTTTGACCTCATTTATTATTAACCCAACTCTTTTTCATGGTTTGGTTCTAACAAAATATTTAGAATATGATTAGAGTAGACGGTAAGAGAATATTATTCTTTACAAAATTTATAATGTTTGAGTTTTGATTTAACAGATGATTTATAAATACAGAATTAAAAAAAATATATGTTTGACCGTATAAATTTAGAGTTGAGCATCAAACATTTATTTGATAATAGCCTTTTCTGTTCATAGGATTTAATCTGAAATATTTATAAAAAAAAATCTAAAATATATACCGCTAGAGCTAGATTAACTCACCTTAATACTCAAAGCACAATATTATATCGTATACTATTAGCAAGTCAAAACTTAATTAATTTTTTTGACCGACCTACAAGAAGTTAGATGTGGCACGTGGAACATATTCCTAGGTTGTTTGAAGTTTTGTAGACTGCATGAAATTAAGAGTTGCGTGGTTCTCTTGAGGAACAAATTGGAGTGCCATAATCTGGGTAACCTACCTCACTTTGAGAACTCTCAGTTTGGGCCTTCTAATTTGTCTCATGTGGCGATGATTATTTTATTCTTCATATAAAATTCTGATTCATCAATCTAAATTTTAGGTTAATACAATATTTGAATAGTAATAAAATTATTTTTAATAAATATTTAATATTCAAATAGATGAATAAAATATTGATTAAGATAAAAAAAAATTCATTATCCAAGTACTTTCATGTTTGGTTCATGTGGTCATAGCTAGCCCTAATACTAATAGGGATGCAATATGAACTGTCCAATTAAATGCAAACATATATCTTACAAACAACGTTGACGCTCTCAGAATATGGTTGGAATTTTTTTGTGTACATCTTACGTTGTATTATGAGATTTTCTTTGGAAATTTTTCCGTATTCATAAAGGAGCCGAATGAAACCAAAACAACTAATCAAAATTCAATTTATATAAGATTTTGGAAGATTAAAAAATATTCTAAGAACTGCATTCTCATTTACCATTTAACAATAACATTCTCACTAATTTATCAAAGTGCTGGTTGGTAGATGATATTTAGGTAATAAAGGGTGTCTGAAAGTCCAGCAATTAAATGAGAATTGTTTTTATCGCTTTCAGGTTCGTAATACCTACGTCTTAGGTCTTAATGATAATATATAGGGAAAAGCTTATCATATGCTTTCTAGGTGCTTAACCAAAAATGGGAATGTAATGGGAAAATTTGTTCTCTCTTTTTGATTGTTTGAGAAAAGGAAGCACGTAAAGTCCTAAACCTAAACACTAGTTTATAATTTATTTATTTAAATTTTTTATTTTTAGAATTGAATAAATACAAATTTGTAACAAATATTAAAATATAAATACGATATTAACACGCTATAAAATCATGTTGAAATTCCTGCATTCATCATAAAAACTTAAGTCAACAACGATGCGGTAATCTTAATTCTTAGGTTCTAATGTTGCTATTTACGAAGTCGCAAGGATTGGGTCACTGTCTTAATTTAGTTTGCCATAGAAAATAAAAATCGGAGTATTAATTAAAAATTGAAGGATCTCGAAGTAGTTTGTGCTAAATGATATAAATGAATAATTTTGCACGCCTACCACTTGTTCGACGAATTTCCTGAACCGGATATTTTCACGTGGAACAGCGTGATCAGAGGGAGGTCAACCCAGTCCTGGAAGCCTCTGAAGGCGGTTTCCATGAATACCCAGATCGAGAAACTCTACGATAAGCCGGATAACTACACGTACCCGTTCTTGTTCGATGCTCGGATGGGGTGCTATTTCATGGGGAAGCTGTGTCAGGTATGGGATTGGAGATGATAGGTTTCTTAGGAACACCCTTGTTTACTTCCCTGCTAACCGGGGATTTGAGGATTGCTTGTGAGATATTCGAAAGTTGTCGATCAAGGATCTGGTTTCTTGAAATACGACCATTACCGGATAGGTTAAGGGAGGCGAATGGAGAATGCGAGGAGGCTGTCGCGGTTTCGTTGTTAGCATACAGATGTGGGACAAATGAATCACTTAGAAAAATAGGAACTCGTTACAGATCAACTGATCATTGAAAGGGAAAAGCAAATTGCAGAACAAGGACAGTAATCACACATTTGCAAGGCAATCTTGCAGACACGAAATAGATACATTGTAGCTGTACCAATCAATCCAAACGATTCACAAGCATCATACGGGGAGTTGGCGGAATGGTTTACTAGCGCCGGGAGAGGGCCACACCGGACAATATAATCATCAATGAAAGAGCAGCAATCGCGATGAAGGATCCGATGAGGGAGCCGGAGATCCGCTCGCAGAACGAGTTGAACTGCTGGCATATGGCAAACCAATTTGTCTTGGTGTTCCCATTGTGTGCCAAGTACACTATAGCTGCGGCTGCCGAACTAGCCGCGGTTAAAAGAGCCAGACTTATAGTATCAAATACAACCAGGATGATTCTGCTGTTGCGTGCTTCGCTCCTTACGATGTTGAAGATTGACAGAGGTAGAGAAAGAAGCAAGTACGCGCTTCCTATCGCGTTGGCAACCACGAAGAACCTGTTCAGAGTACAAGACAAATATCATCATGCACACGAACACCAGATTACATCAAACAAGAGGAATTTCTGCAGGTAAACGGTTTAAACTCTTACGTGAAAGTAGGAAGATCATTGTACTCGGCCCGAAAACGAATGAATTGGGTGAAGAAAGGAAGGGTCTCATTAGTTGTTCCCATTGCAATTGCACTCCCTAAGGTACCAACAAATGCAGATAGCCTCAGTACAAAGTCCAGTACGGCCAGTCCCCTGCTCACCCCAGCAGCTCTAGGGATGGCAGAAGCAACCATAGGTACAGCCTTCATTTTTGTTGATTATATAAGATGACTTGAGTTATTTTTGTGGAAGGAACTGTCACTTGGAAGAAGCTTTGGTTTGTTTGTGCATGGTGAGGTTGAGCCTAAAGGGCATTTATAGCAATGAGTTGGGAAAACTTCAAAATTTTCCATTTATGTTGAAACATCTCAAAAGTGAGAATATTAGTAGTTAGTGGCATGAAAACCTACTCCCATAACCAAATCACTCGTAATAAATTTAGATTCGAACTGATTAGACTTTTAAATTGTGATATAATTCTCCAACTATTATTCAACACGATTACATTCCAATTCCGACCTACTTGTTTGTTTGCTTTTTAACTGGAAATCAAATAACAATTTTAGATTATGCAACGATTATTTTCCCGTACTGTCATTTGTATGACCAGAATAACTGCTAATTACATCTTCAGTTATTTTGACTTAAGATAGAATAAAAATGATGTTGTTTTCTATTAAAATTTAGGAATTTGAATTCCTTAGTGAAATAAAAAAGGAGTTGTGGGAATGATGTCCTCACTTCTCTTCTAACATTTACATGTTTTAAAAGATGGAAATCAATTTCAGTGTTGTACTTCCGATTATATACATGAAAATAGAATATGAACCTTTCACTATGGAAATCGAAATGGATCGCTGTTGTCGTCGGACGGAATTTTCCATGAATTCAATTCGTAGAAATCTGATAGGATTGCATAACAATTTCTTATCTGCATTCTTTATTATTTGAAGTCTAATGATTGATAACACACTTAATTTTCTTACCAAAGTTTTATGTTCAACCCGTACATTAGAACCACTTATAAAATGGTCCGGGCTCTGCATTAATACCAACATGGTCAATTAAATTGAGAACATTTTTGTTTACTTAGATTTGATGTAGTAATGCACCAGGTGTCCCAATAAACCACCTGCCGTACTTGCTCTACCATGTCGTTTGCTCTCATGTAAGAACATTATTGGTTGTTCCATGTTCCAACTCCATTGTTGATGAAATCTTATTATTTACTTGATTAGGAAACTCACTCAGAAGCCCAAAAGTGGACAAGATAATAAGGAGACCCGCTTATTCGACTTTCTTCTTCCATATTTTTTGGGTAAAGGTATTCTGCTTCGATATGGTTAGGTATAATCATCCATTCATCATCTTAGGAACCCCCCATCCAATAATAATGGGGTAGTTGACTTTATCTCAATTAATCCTTTAGTTGGTTTGATGATTGCCAAACCGAACCTATCAAAGTGATTCATCAGAAACCGATCCACTTGAATTTTTTTTTTGTGTGACAAATATACAATGTCAAATGAAAATTTGTTCTATCTGATCTAATCCAGTTCGCATATTTACAAAACATATAAATGTTGAATAATTGTTGAATCCTTTTAATCAATTTTAAAAAATCCTAAGCCGGTCCAACTTCCATTGTTGGGAGGAAACATCTCTATTTTTTCTTTCTTGACCATGTGGTATAATTCTACCCCACTAGAATGTAGTGTGTTAACTTTGACGCAAATTAGAATGGAGTTTGGGTCGAGTCCACCTTTAGTCCGGCGTGTGTCCGGCCGGACCTAGGCCCAAAACCATACGACGCTAGTTTGACTCGTATCAGACCCATCCAAAATATAATCACGCATCTACTGCTCCACTTCCGAAGTCGAATATTTTCTTGCAATTTTTTAATCAAGTAATACCGAACCGGAAATTGAACCAGGCTGCTAGATTTACCGAAACAACCTTGATATTGTTAAAAGAAAAACGGTAGATGGTTTAGCCAATTAGCCAGAGGAGAAAAGTTCAATATACTACTTGTTACAGTGTAGCAACCCAGTTCAATTTGCCCCAACAAGACCAAGTTACACGGATTTTTTTTTTCGAGAAGTTACACGGATCTTGTTCGAATATTGGCAACACGTCTTCAATACTCTCGGAAACACGAGAGGGTGCATACCCATTCCCGCTACGATCAATAACCTGACATAAACTTAAACTCCAGTTATCTCTACCTCAAGCAGCGGCTAGACTGCACGAGCAGACGAAAAAAGATGACCAATATATCGCTCCACCTTCTTCTGGGGTTTCTTAGCATTGAAATCGGCTGAATCTTCTTGACCTTGATCGGAATTGAGCCGGTCTTTGCAAGTCTTCAGACCACTTGAACAGCTAGACCATGAATGGAACAGAGAAAAGAATAGCACAGGACAGAAACAACGCGGAAATGTCGATGCTACGATTTTCTAGATACTAACAACAAGATCATCTACCTCTCTTTTTATCATCTAGAACAAGGGAGCACTTGCAAACCTAAACCATCTAGATCCACACTTGCTCCAAAATGAAACTCAATGCGTCTTATCAACAAGTTAAAGAAAGAACTCATACCTGAAACAGAACCAGTTTAGTTGCAAAATTCAAATTTCGGATGCTCACAGATTGTAAGAAAACAATTAAATCCACCATGATCGTGAGGAAGCATACCTTATCAGTTTTAACTTAACCTCAACCTCATTCACGAACAGAAGACACAGAAGACAAGTTGCCATTCATGACATGTCTCATTCAGGAACCACAAGAAAATCTCCACTACCAACAATGGAGGCAAGAAACAAAGTGCACCATGGCTCAGTTGAACTCGCACAAAAAGTCAAATAACCACAATCTATAGGCAATTATCAAGTGCTTTGGGAGCAAACGAAAAGCAGAAATACCGCCACCAGTCAAAATCTCTACAAACTATAGCTCACGAGAGAAACCTCCATTTGATTTTCTGATTGGTGCACATTGTAGTGATGATAAAATTCTGGCACTCGAGCTCAGTGCAGTATAAATCATTATAGTAACAATGCACAGGTTTCCGCACTATAATCAAATAAATCAAAAGTCTAGAAAAGAATGGACTACAAAATTTTATGCACAATAGCAGATCCTATTAAGAGTTCCTAAAACTAACAAGAGAAAGTGCCAATCCAGCAATTCAAGCACTCTGTGATTTCTACTGCTTGAATTCGGAGACAACATCTATTGCCACATAAGAAGAACAAATAAAGTTTTAAAACTGATGAACTCAAGCATATGGGATTAATAGACATGGGGAATTGTAGCAGAGAGATAAACCAAAGGACTGGCAATACAACGGAAGAACAAGAATTGTGGAGGTCAACTTATGTTGTTCTACAAAATGAACAAAGCAACACGGGCATGAATCCAAGAGAGGTCCTTAGGGAACAAGATACAAAAGCTTGGTATTTGTTTTCTGGGGCATAACATGTCTACTTAAGAGCGGGTCTCTGAATAGTTTATAATCCGTTTGGTCCTTGTAGGTGAGATCAACTAGGTAGGCCATGATTATGTCTAACCCTGGTACATCTGGCTGGTCTTCCTGTTTAGGCAGTAGGCTTCATCGGAAGTGGCAGTAGGCTGGCTTCAGGCTTCATGGATCTCAGCTGTTTGGATGGGAAGGGAAAGGCAGCAATGGTAAAGCATCAGAAATTCAAAGAGGGAGACCGGAGAGGTTAGGATTGGAATTATCATCAGGCTAGGATATGAAAGCATCACGTCAGTCATAATGTTATGTTACTATTCTACGTCAAGAAAAATATCACTCATCTCCCACAGGAGAAGAATCCTAAACAAAACACCAAAGTCTACCTGCAAGGAGTGTCAACGAATTTAGTAATAGCTTTTGCGTCGAGATGCAGGGTTCTGGCCAGATAACCTGATTCCAAGCAGTCAGTTAGAGGAGTCGAAGGGCTCACAAATTATAAGGCTGGGCGAGATATTTAACAAAGCAAAAAAGCTACGTAAACAATACAGACGCATATAATGCAGTAGAAGCTATAACAAAAAAAAAATATACAAGAAAAATTACAACCTCGCCACCCAAACTTCCCAGGTACTCTAATATATTCTAAAAACTTTTTTTCCGATTTATAACTTAAATTTTTTGGAGCGATTTGAAGTCCATCAATGAAGCCAATATTTGTGATCAAAATTCATAACTTTTCAGTATGAGCATCAACCTTAAATTACAAACATCCAGCAAATGATATTTTAAACTCTGAAAGAAGATTTGAAACAACACAATAGCATTTATGCAGAAAATGCTCTTACCCAGAACTTCCACTACGTCCAGAGGAGTAACTTCCATAAGCAACTCCAGTATTGCTAATCTACAAAGGATGAAGAGACAGAAGGAAAATACAAATAACCGCTCAGCACAAGAATAGACAGCTGTTACAGTAAGTGTTAAAACGTAGCCGCTTCTAATGCAACCAGAAAATCAAGGCAATTCCAGATAAATGAACTAAAAAAAGTAGCGAAGCATACATGTTCTATTGGATCAAATGAGTAAGGTTGTTTGAGCACCTGGGAACTGCCGTAGCTAGCATAGCCATCCCTAGCAGAATAATCACTTGATCCATAGCCGCCAGAATAAGAATCCCCACGCGAATGTCTTTTACCTTCCCTACCATCATAGCCTAAGCTGTCTGAAGCATCTATTGGGGCAGGGACGTATGGGAGAACAGGAAGAAACGTAGACATTGCACGTTCCCGGTCAAAAACATTTGACCTTAATCTTTGGCTTATTTGTATCAAAGCATCCTTAGCATTATCGAGATCTCCAGAAATCTAGAGTAAGGAAAGAAAACAGTACCAACTAATTACAAACGAGGAGACAATATTGAACAAATTTAAAAAATTGGAAGAACCAGCAACAAACCTGGACCATCTCATCATCTTTTGCTGCAACTTTAGGGAGGTCATCCCTACCAAGTATACGAATATTAGCTTTAGTAGCCCTTCTCATCTCATTGATAATTGTTCCTCCCTTGCCAAGTAGGCAACCAATCTGTGAAGTCGGAACAAGAAGACGGGTTGTGAATGAAATAAGACCTGAATCTCTTTCCACTTTCTCACTACACCGGGGCTGCAATCGCAGAGCCGCTTCTATAGTTGGTGAATGATGCTCATCAAAGATCTGAATGCAAATACACAAATTTAGTTAGCCAGAACAATGATCTCCGAATGTGACCCAGGTGAATCATGCAAAAGACAAAACACAGAACAGACAGATTTTCTACTGTCCAGCGCCTACCTCCTTTGCTGAGATTGTAATTAAGCAATCATCTCCTTCAGTTGAACTGCTGTCCACTTTTATGGCAGCCCCAGAGTCCTGCCTGATCTGATTTATGATGGTCCCACCTTTGCCTATGACTGCACCGATATTCACTGTTGGGCAAACCATACGAAGCGAGAATTCTTTTGACGAGTATTCATCACGTGGAGCCGTATACAACGAGCGTGGCCAATCTCCAGCCTCACCTTTGTATCCTCCATAAGCACCCATGAGCGGAGCAATTCCTACAATATGGCCACCTGTGGGGCCTAAAAGAGCACCTCCAGCTGTATATGCATTTGGAGCAGCAGAGACTAGCAGGTGCTGTGTCCGCGATGGATTATCATGAAGTCGAGATGCAATCTGAGATAAAGCCCTTTTGACAACTGACATTTCACCAGATATCTGAAGCCAAAATGGGAAATAACAGTAAGACAAAGGTAAGTTGGAAGCAAGCATGGTGACAAAAAGCCTTCTCCCAAACCCCAAAGGACGCAAAAAAAACAATGACTGCTAAAAGAAATAAACATTCCAGACGCACATCCAATTTCCATCACCACAGTGAAATGCATTGTTTGAAGATGTTCTATTAATAAAAGCAATAAAGGATGTTAGCGACAATTATGATACCAGAAGATTTAATACACGATTGGAGCACGATAACCTCTTGACAAATCTGACAAGACCAGACAATTTCTCAAGCTAGAACACCAAAGTGCATGAAGGCCAACCTTTGTTTGCAACAGAATTTAAATAAAAACATCTGAAGCAGACTTTGAAGAGACCTTAATCACAGGTAGACAGTATAGTAACATGTGTGCAGTGCTTGCAAACTTACCTGCACAAGCTCATCTGAGCTCAAAGCACAGATGGGTAAATGATCATCCTTAAGAATGCGAATCTGAGCCCCAGTATCAGTCCTGATAGTCTGGACAATCTGCCCGCCTTTGCCAATTATACACCCTATCTGATCAGAGGGCACAAGCAACTTTGCAGTAACTTGACGACCGGCTTCAGGGTTATCATCATCATCATCATCATCACGCATATTCTCAGCAATCACCTTGGCGTGCACCCTAAACAAAGCATCTTGTGCCGGGCATATGGGCCCATCACCATCCTCATACTCATTAGTCTCCTCGCTGGAGCTGTATATAGTGACAACCCGCTCATCAGAGCCAGGCACCGCATCACTGATACGAATCTTTGACTTGGTGTCAATCCTCAGTTGCTTGACAATGTCACCGCCCCTGCCGATTATACTGCCGATCTTCCCAACAGGGCACAAGTACCTATACACTGTATCGTGGGAATCGATGACGAAACGCTCCCTATCCTCCCCAGAATTTCTCCGCTTGCTTGACCCATTATCGTAATCGGAGTGCGAATGGGCCCGCTTTCCGTAACTATCCCTTTGACTCGCCATCAACAAACCCTAATCCTGACTCCGGATTAAAAATTCAACCTTTGCGCTCGCTCTCGACCTAAGAAACAGCTTTAACAAACAAAATTCAAAATAAAAAGTTCAAAATAAGTCAAACCAGCTGGATCTGAGCACCAAAACGCTAAAATAAATTCAAAACCCCAATCCAGATAGCTACAACATCGGGAAGAAGAGGAAGAGGGAGCGGAGATATCGTAAAATAGGGGAGACGAAGTACCTTAAATTTGCTTACGGAGCTAGAGATGGGAAAGGACCAATTTTTTCTTTCGCGCTTCTCCGATTGGAATTTTAGGGTTTCGTCCCGCGGCCGCGCCTCTTCTGGTCTTTATAATTGGCTTCTTGACTTTTTTTTTTGTTTTTTAATAAACCCTGGGTAATTATATTATATATTTTTATTTTGGTCTAAATATTGTGGAGTTTATTCTATTTTCTAATTTGTAATTTAAAAATCACGATACTGTTTTCAACTAAATTAATTGTCATCCACCACCGCATGTATGGCCTAGCGGTTAAAACTGGAAGGTTCGAGCTCCGTAAGCCCCTACCAAGAACCGGAATTGTGGAAACAATTTAACCCACAATTTTTTTACACCAAAAAAAAAATTTAAATTGTCATCCATGAAATATCTACCATTGGAAACATGGAAATAATGTGGCAGTTGTTTTGATAGTTGATACAAACTTAGGTCAATAATGTGACAGAATTAAAAACTAATACCACACTCTAAAACATAAACAATTTTGATAAGGTGACAAAGATCACTACATTTTACATGGTGAGGAATAAGGAGGTCATGCGCGATTCAGCGGATAGTAGAAGTTACATAAATTCAAATTTTATTTACTTAAGCCGATCAATTTCAACTGTCATGTCAATTAATAATATTTAGTTGGTAGCTCACATTTAATTTTTTAAAAATATTAGGCTGTAGTTATTAAATTGTAAAATTACGTATAAGGTTATTAAACTAGTGAACTTCATTCATTTAGTATATTATCAATAAAATTAAATCTTATTTTGCATTAGTACATTTGATATCTAATTTTGCAATATATTCATAAAATTCAATCTATCTCCTATGCTTTAATCATTTAAAATCAAGTTAAAATTCATGAGCTCAAAATTTCTTCTCAATTATCATCTCCTGAAATTCTTAACAAGATCCAACAATGATTCTATCACATTGTTGAAGTTAAATTCACACATTTTATTAACTAATTTAATGTATCAAAGTATCATTTTGGATTATCTAAATGAACATGCAAAAAATGATGGGGGTATCTTAATAATATCAGCAGTCGCCAGGCAGTAGGCGATTGGTCTAAGTGATAATGGCTAATTACCGAAAAGAACTTGAAATATCAAACTCAAGCTCTTTTTTATTTAAGAACTTGCATCTAACAAGTATTGTAAAAAAAAGTGATGAAAACTTTATTCTATAACAAAATCTATTTCACTAAAACTTATCATAATTATTTGTGCTTATCAATAATAATAAATTTAATCCTAATTAAAAATAAATATAAAAAATTTATAGATAGAAAATAATTTTTTATTATGAAGATAAAGAGACAAAAATTAATCAAATTCACAAAATTTTAATAATAATGACAAAAAAATAAGAGTATGTTTATAATTTGATAATATAAAAACTACCATTTAAATTAGGATAAATTATATCTGGCTCTCTCAGGTTTGGGGTATTTAACGTTCGCCCCCCTGTTTTTCTAAAACCGATTAAAAAACTCTTTATGTATGGCAAAATTGTACGAATCACCCCTTATGCCGGAATTGGAGATTTTCTCCGGCGAAGAGGCCCGTGAAATGATAAAAATGTCCCTTGGCTAAAAAAACCATCTCTCGTTTCCCTCTTTTCCCCCAACCACCCACTCTCTCAATCTCTCTCTGGAGAAAATGTTTATTCTTGAAGCTTCTTCTTCCACTTAAATGACGAAGCAATTCCCTCAGTTTCTTAAAGCCGATAAAGCTCTGCCTGCCATCCAAGCTCTGCCTTTATCACCCAGATTTCTATTACAAGCTCGAACCCCTCCTCGGCTCCTCTGGCACCATCCCGTCAAAGCTATGTCATAGTTACCAGACGCTCTCGCCTCTTCCTCTTCCCCGTTGGGATTTTCGATATGGACGAAGTCCTCGGTGATCCTGTCTTCGGTGGGTTTTGGGTTGGGGATTGGGTCCCTAGATCCTGATCTACTAATACACACCGTTAGGGCGCTCTTTTTTTGCTGTTCTTTGATGGGTTTGTCTCAAAATATGAACTTTTCGATGAACTCGGGTCAGGTGTTAGTGGAAGTTGGACAAGCTATTAACCATTTTGATTTGGGTTTTTTTAGATGAGTTTGAAGCGCAGGAAATTCGGTATTGTGATGTTAGGGGATGGTTTCAGTATGTTTGGTTTGGGTTTGCGATTCGATTGTTTCGTCTAAAGGCAAAGCCGAACTTGGTTAAACTTGGGGTGATTGCTTAGTGGTTTGGTTTTGTGTTAAATAGGATTGGTGCCCTTCGATTAAGAACATCTTCAGTTGTTGTTCTTGGTTGAGGTCTTTTTCTTGTTGGTTTAATTAATTGAATTGGTTTTGTTGTTTAATTTGTATTTTCTACAAAGAAAAAATTGAGGACGAAGGTGGAAGAGGAATAGGAGGAAGAAGGAGGGAGGAGGAAGAAGAAGAAATAATTTTTTTTGTTTTTTAGCCAAGGGACATTTTTGTCATTTCACGGGCCTCCTCGCCGGAGAAAATCTTTGATTCCGGCATGGGGCTGATTCGTACAATTTCGCCATACAGGAGGAGTTTTTTAATCAGTTTTAGAAAAGCAAGGGGGCGAGCATTAAATACCCCAAACCCGAGGGGGCTAGATGTAATTTACCCTTTAAATTATTAACCACAAATCTTAGTTGATAAATAAATCTCAACTATTAAAAATCTATTGGCCAATAACTAGTTTCCAATAGTTAAACTATCTACTTGTTCAAATGCAAAGTGGAGATAGATTTCATCAACAATCACATTTTTTTAAGGAACATCAACTATCATACTAGATCAATTGAGAAAGAATTTAGACAAGTTCGACTTTTTAACTTTTGCATAAAATGTTGGTTGTCGATTGAATTGAGATGAGCTCATGGAGCTTCGACTTTATTTTATACAATAACTATCATATATACACGCGATCGGTCCGTTTTACCCTGAAAAAAGTTCCACCGCAATATCAAAGAACAAACAATTTTAATAATAGAAAGCCCACCAAAATAAAAGTAGCAAAGGGGGGAAAAAGAAAACAAACCCTAGAAAGCAATTAATTAATTAAATTAAAAGGTAAAAATCGATCGAGCGCTCGCCTGAGTCGCCTCCCTCTTTAGAGAGACACATCCAGATTAGATTAGATTAGTAGTTTCAAAGACAGCGAGGAGGAGGAACAACAGCAACACTTCTGACGGGTTTCTCTTCTTAACTTAGAGAGAGAAAGAGAGAACGGAATAGTTAGAGAGAGAGAGGGGATGTCGACGTCGGGGGGAGGGGGACAGCAGCAGTTCAGGTACACGCAGACGCCGTCGAAGGTGCTACACCTTCGGAACCTGCCGTGGGAGTGCACCGAGGAGGAGCTCGTCGACCTCTGCAGGCCCTTCGGCCGCATCGTCAACACCAAGTCCAACGTCGGCGCCAACCGCAACCAGGCCTTCGTCGAATTCGTCCGTTTCCCCCTTTCTTCTCTTATCTTATTGAATTTCACAACACATGGGTGTTCTTGTTTATTCTCGATTTGGGGTTTGGGGGTTCGCTTGGGTTGAATTCTCGATCTGGTTTGGCTTTGTTCTGTTTTTTTTCTCTAAGGTTGTGGGCAATTTGTGTTGGCGGGGTGTCGGTAATGGGTTCGAGATAAGGTGAAGAGTTTTTTTTTTAAGTGGATTGGTTGGTGAAAGTTTTCTTTTTTCGTTTTTCTTTGGGTGTAGGCTGACCTGAATCAGGCGATTCAGATGGTTTCTTACTACGCATCTTCGTCGGAGCTGGCACAGGTTCGCGGTAAGACGGTTTATATCCAGTACTCCAACAGACACGAAATTGTGAACAACAAGAGCCCTGGTGATACTCCTGGGAACGTGCTGCTTGTCACTATTGAGGGTGTGGAAGCTGGCGATGTGAGCATCGATGTTATTCACTTGGTAAGTAGTCTTTTTTTTTGGGGGGGTTACCTGTTCGGTTATATGTAATGCAATTAACTGCAAATTCTATTGGCATGTTGTGACAACTTCCAATGTGCGAGTCCATGAGATTGTTTGTGTCAAAAGTATAAATGGTCACCTTGTTACATAGTGTAATCTCTAACCAGCAATTTGTGTTGCTGCAGGTTTTTTCTGCTTTTGGCTTCGTTCACAAGATTGCTACTTTCGAAAAGGCTGCTGGCTTCCAGGTAAACTTCTCTATTCTGGTGTGGACTCTTGGAATTGGGTTTGTGTTTGCAACGCTTCGTTCATCGAGTATCTTGGGATAGCAGGCATTGATTCAATTCACAGATTCGGAGACTGCATCCGCAGCTCGGGACTCCTTGGATGGAAGGAGCATACCCAGGCAAGTTTCTGTTGTTCCGATTTAATTGTTGTCGTCTTATATGGCATGGAGCTGAGATTAAAGTCATTTGCTGGTGTTTTCAGGTACTTGTTGCCCGACCATGTGGGTTCCTGCCACCTGCGTATATCATATTCTGCTCATACTGATCTCAATATCAAGTTCCAGTCTCATCGGAGCAGGTAAAAGAAAATGGTTCAAGAGTTTAATGTCCTGACATGAGCTTTTAATGAGTGGTACCTTTCGAAATCTGCTCTTTTTTCTTTTTCTTTTTTCTCAGTACATTTTAACATCTCAAAATTTGAGGCCATGCTAATGGGTCTGTGTTTTGTCATCTAGGGGGTTAGTGAAGCCTGGTTTCCGGGAACCCAGATATCTTACATGGCTGCTTAGTAATTTCCTTCATCTTATAGATTTTTTGATTTTTTGAGTGCTTCTGTGATTCGAAGATGTATCTTGCCTCTTTGGAAGTCAGACCTACTTGTACCTTGTTTTGGTAGATTTTCCGGTTCTGTATAAAAGTGGTGTATCTGGTCGACAAAGAATATAATTTGCTTAGCCAATGCATTCCTTTGTTTTAGTTAAAAATGAATCAGTTTCTGGACATTCATATTCATGTGTATCATGTCACAGCAGTTTCAAGTCCGTTTTTAGTGTACATGAAAACGATTTCTTGGCAAAAAAAAAAGCAATCTGATTTCTTGTGCTAGTGTTTGGTGATTCCTATGTGTGTATCTTGTTTGTTTTGAATGTTTCTGGCTGGGGAATTGTGATGTTATGAAGATAAGGTATAACGTCGCTAGAAGCATGTTTGTTAACGGCTTAACGCTAGTATGAAATCAAGGACAAGCAGTGGTTTCTCATAGACACTTATGAGGAGATGAAGGACATGATGATTTCACTGTTATTACTACAAATCAGGCAACTGAATTCATCAATTTAATTCACTATACCGTTTGGATGGACCTGTGAAATGAAGATATGGGCTGGTTGTAGAAAGTTTCTTTGGGCTTGGTTCAACTAGGATAACAGCGGCGCATGTTCTCCTTTGTATATGTTGTGCCATTACACTGGGGCACATCTACATGTTGTTCATAGCTTTCTATCATATTTCTTTTTTGTTGCATCACAGCGACTATGTCGTGCAATTTCATTTGTTCCATTACTCATTTTCTCTGTAGAAGCTGTCTGAACATCATCCAGGAGACTCTACTAATCGTAATTGTGACTTCGTAATGCAGGGACTATACCAACCCTTATCTTCCAGTTAACCCTACAGCAATCGATGGACCTGTTCAGGTGGCTTGTTATATATCAGGAATTTCTTTTTTTATATCTTTATCTGGCTACTTTGGTGTTAAATGGTATCTGACAAGCTGTTTTCTTCAGCCTGTGGTAGGTCCTGATGGGAAGAGAAGGGAACCGGAGAGCAATGTTCTTCTTGCATCTATTGAGAATATGCAGTATGCTGTTACGGTTGACGTCCTTCACACAGTAAGGAAGTTGGTGGTCTATATTTCTGTTTCATTCTTTCACATGGGTGGATAGTGCTTATACATTGTTTGGATGCTTATTCATTGTAGGTTTTCTCGGCATTTGGTAACGTTCAGAAGATTGCCATATTTGAGAAAAATGGTGGAACACAAGCATTGATTCAATATCCAGGTATGTCGTAGCTATTTCTGTCGTGGACGACCTCTTACAATTTCTGTTACAATCGCAACGCTAACTTGTTTTTAGGTTGTGATTGTACCTCTGTCCGTTTTTTCCTACATGTCCTGCATTGCAACCTACTCATTTTGTATCTTAATTTTTCAGATATCCCAACAGCCAGCGTAGCTAAAGAAACTTTAGAGGGGCATTGCATTTATGATGGTGGCTATTGTAAGCTTCATCTATCATATTCTCGTCATACTGATCTCAATGTGAAGGTATAATATATATGCTTTTGAGTTCATCTTCATGAATGAACACAATAATAAAAGATGCTGTTAGAAGAAAATGTGCGTCCCTACTTGATCGAATTTTTTGGATCACTAAATAGTATGCTTCTTAACACCTGACTCCTGTTTTATAAAACGATATCTGTTTTATTTTTGGGACGTCGGATGGAGTATTTGATCTGGGCTCGTTGTTGTTGTTTCAGTCATTCAGTGACAAAAGTCGAGATTACACCATTCCCGATTTGGCAACCCAAGTTCCTAGTGCAGCAGGTGGAGCTGCTGCTTGGCACAACACGCAAGCAGCTGGGATGTACCCTGGGAGTACATATGCGGCATCAGCTCCGTTGTCGAGTCAGGTTCCTGCTGGCCAAGTCCCAGCTTGGGACCCAGCCATGCACGCTGGAGCATATGCTTCCCCTCCTGGTACTTACCCAAGTGCACAGTACCCATCAACTTCGGTATCGACCTATTCTGCCCCAGCTATGCCCGTTGGTTCATCCCCCCATTCCCAAGGCAGTCCAATGTCACCGGGAGTCGGTTCAATGGCCATGCCTCAACCAGGAAGTCAGCAAAACATGCCGCTTAATGGCGCTTCACACTCCGCTCAGCCTCCTTACTATGGCCGATGATGATGCAGCTTAAATCGTTGAGCAGGTTCTTGTTTTCCCCTGTCTGTTACTGTGGTAAAGTTGGTAAACGTCGGCTTGTTACTATCTCATAGATCAGGCCATAGTGTCATTTGAGGAGTGCTTTCCATATAATTTCACACTTCTATGCTGCTACAATTCTTAATATCCAGTTTTTTTCTGAGTCAAAATCAATGTGCAGAAGCTTGTGTCAGCCACTGATGTCGTGTTCTTTTGAAAAAAGATGTGTTTTTTTTTTCTCAGTCGTGGATCTTCAAACTTTTGACCTCTTTTGCAAATGCGGAGACACGTCCTTGAAAATTTCATCGTCAAACCCAGATTAAGAATGCATCAAATCATGGGAATAAAGTTTAGCCATGAAGTCCGAACTCCCAATCTATCCTCAACCAGTAATGGCATCCTAGTTCCATGTAATGAAGTATCCTATAAAAGAAGAAACCTTCCCGTTCTCCACCTCTTTAGATAGACCCACATCACTCAATCTGGATAAAAAAAATTTGTTCAATCAGGAAATTTGCAACCAATAAATTTTGGTGTCTCCCTTTTTTAAAAAAATGTAAAGTATATCGATCGTGGTTTGTAAAACATTCCCACAAAAAGCGGAAAGTACACCGTAGGACCCTGTACAACCCGCTTCAGAGAAGAGGGGGAGTAGGTCAACCAAGATGCTAAATTGAATCTCTCATTGAAATCAAAATAGCAAAATAGCAGCAGTGCAATATACAACGCATTATTCTAGCTTAATTAATATTTCTCCATTTTCTGTCATTGGAATTACATCATTATTAAATATTTGTTAAAAAAAATTTCACGATTTTAAAAAATTTTCATTGTATATTTGAACTGAAACTTAGATTAATTTACATATCAGTTTTTGGAATTTTCCAAATTAATAACCCCAAATTCCACACTTTTATGAACCAAAAAAGAGAGACAGGAAGGCAACAATACTAGAGATGTAAGAGATAAAGAATGTAAGTGTACAGCAATTAAAAGAACATAGAGGCTTCACAATAGCTAAGCTATTTTTTAAACAAAAGAGATAAATTGTCATTAAAATTCAATGGAATTCACATAAATTAAAGGAATAGAGAAAGACATCAGAATAGCTGAACCTATTTTGGTGAAAAGAATAAGAGGTACTCTGTCCTAAAGTTTAGTCGAAGCAACATAAATATATATGTATTCAACAAAAGCTGGTCTCCATAAATCTTGTAAATTCAAAAAAGTCAACCCTCTCGTCTCCATCTTGGTCAAAATGTTTGATCATTCTCTTGCAATTCTCCAGCTCAAACCCTTCCGTTAGCCCTAACAAGCACAGGACCCTCTGCAACTCTAGTGCATCAATAAACCCATCCTTGTTCTCATCAAACACATCAAAAGCTTCCCTTAGCTCCTCCAAGCTAGGCTCCTTCTCTTCAAACAACCGAGAGAGATCATTGCAATCCACCCACTCATTGGTCCCCTCGACGTTATCTCGGCCGCGGGCCAATCCCAGACTCTTCATCACCACCTCGACATCGTCCCTGTGGATGGTTTCATCGCTTTTCTTGACGTCCAAGCAAGCCCGCGAAGCAGCCGGCTCACGCTCCTCGTCCTTGATCTGCTTCTCCTCCTCCATTGAAGGGCTTGTTACTCTTGGTTCCAATAGCAGGAGCATCATCAACACTCTTTCCAATGTGTCCCAAAAATATCGAAGCAAGGAACCCGAAAGCTTGGTGTTTATATGTGAATTGTGCATGGCTAATAGACCAGTGAAAGAGAAGAGAACCATTGTTGGATTCGGAGTCGAACGTTGTCTGGTTGGTCCGATATTGGATTGCTTGGCTTTGGCTTGTTTTTGGAGGAAGGAAAATGAAGACTTGGCTATATATATAGGGCAAGATGGGGTTTGGACCAAAGTGTAAGGGTCAACCAATTTCTATGGTCTATTTTGGACAAAGATTAAATAATTTGGGAATGAATAGTCACCAACTTGAGACTTGCAGAGAAGTTTCTCTGTTCTTTCGGTAGCAAGAAAGGTGGAAACGTTTTAGATTAGTATAATTGTGCTGTCCTTAATTGAAAGGCTAATGTAATTTGTTGGGCCAGGTCATAGGCCTGCTCTTCTTGTCAGTATCTATTTGGACGTTGACGTCTTACTTTCATGGAAGCAACTTGGAACCTCCTATCTTCCAATCCGAAATTGACGGCAGTTATAGGTGGTAAAAAATTGGAATTTTCAAAGATATTGGGGTTCAAACTTCACCAATAACAAATATTTATTAAAAATTACTTATAAAATAGATTCTAACTAAATTTTTCCAAACATTGACCTTACAATATTGGAGGAGATTTTCCGGAAGTGACTCAAATAAGGATCGTGGGCTGCCAGAAATGTCCATGTGTTTCCATTTCAGCAAGCCAATTTATTTAAGCATGGCACTTTCGACGCTGAGGTTGTACTTTTATGATGTGTTTGTTAAATTTCACAAAACAAAGTCCATGGTTTTTTTTTCTCCACGCCCATATTTGACTCGGAAATAGATCCGCACAAATTTGAAATATCGTTATGTCTATGTTTGACTTCTTTTGATGAGATGGAACAGGTGACCAACAAAAATTTAGATCAAAGGAAGAAAAAAAATATTAATTTAACAAAAAGATTCAGAAATTTAATTCTTTGGAATGTAATATTATAAAATATTTTTATAGAGAATTCTATCTTATTTAAAAATTACATCCGACTCAAAATTGTCTAATAAACTACCCGAATGGTATCAATCAAAAAACTGTCATGGATAATTTTATTAGTCATGTTGAGAATACAGAACAAACATATAAGTGTCCAACCATAGCCTGTTTGTGAACCATCCCCATCTATGTCAATTAGGTTATAACTGGCAATTATTTTTGGGAAAAGTCCTCCCAGTACCCCTGTGGTTTGACGCGTTCTCAATTAGGTCCCTGAGGTTTAAAACGGCGATTGCCGGTCCCCGTGGTTCCAATTTTCGCATCTGGGTCCACGCGAACCGGTTCAATTTTTTTTCGACAAAACGCCCCGTTTTGATCTGCCTAGTTGGTCGGCCACGTGTAAAAAATTTCCACGTACACGACGGTGATGTGGCTGGCTTATTACCACTTTGATACCTAGATTTTTTAATAAAATTTCAAAATCCCCCTCTTCTCCAATCAAAATTCCCTTCTTCTCCAAACCCAAACCTAAATCACAAGACATCTCTTCTTCACTCATTCTTCTTCTTCTTCCTCCCCTAACCTCAATCAAACTAATGGAGCCAGTGAATGCGTGGGGGAACACCTCCCTTGTCGAGGTGGACTCCGAGATCCACGACTTCATCGAGAAGGAGAAGCGCCGCCAATGCCGAGAACTTCACCTCCTTCGTGGTCCGAGAACTTCACCTCCTTCGCGGTCATCGAGGCCCTCGAATCTGCCCTCACCAACAAGTACTCCGAGGGTATGCCCGGTAACTTCACAGCCTATACCGCTGTTCTCCAGCCCCACTACAGCATCATGGGTCTCAATCTCCCCTCCGACGGCCACCTCACCCACGGATACTACACCTCCGGTGGGAAGAAGATCTCAGCCACCTAACCCACGACAAGCTGGAGGAGAAGGCCCTGGATTTCAGGCCCAAGTTGATTATCTACTGTGGCAGGCCCAAGGAGATCGACACCGTCGTGGAGGAGGACGAAGAGGAGTACGAGGCGACGGAGTTGGGAGGTTAGGTCTTGCTGACTCGATTCGGCTTGGGTCGGTTAGGTCTTGGTTTGTTGGGAGGCGCAAAGAGGAGTACGGGGGTCGGGGCGGCAGAGTTCAATGGGTGATTTTGGTCGGCGGCGATGGAAGTTTGGTCGTTGGTTTTTTAAAGTTAAAAGGGGTGGTTTGGTCGGCGTTGAAAAAAGGGAAGAAGAGGGAAAGGAAGGGAGGGGGAGGAGAGAGATTAATTAAAAAATTTAGGTATCAAATTCGTAATTAGCTAGACACGTCAAAAAAAATTACGTGGACAAATTTTACACGTGGCCGACCAACTAGGCAGATCAAAACGGGGCGTTTTGTCGAAAAAAAATTGAACCGGTTCGCGTGGACCCAGATGCGAAAATTGGAACCACAGGGACCGGCAATCGCCGTTTTAAACCTCAGGGACCTAACTGAGAACGCATCAAACCACAGGGGTACTGGGAGGACTTTTCCCATTATTTTTCAACGGTGGTGACCCATTCTGGACGTGGATGGCAAAAAAGTAGGCAATTTGTAGTGTGGGAGACGTTGATTGACAATTTTACCTTTCGGAAAACTTCCCGGAAGTTATAATATTTTTTCTGGTCATGTGGGTCATTAGAAAATGTTGTTCTATTGTTCTTATGGTGCCGGATACCATTATAGACTTACCGCAAAAAATATACAGTAGATCAATTATAGTCTCCCGCAATTGAACATTTGTTGGTTTGATCTGAAAGTGACGAAGGCTGATGGCTTTGAGAAGTATTCTGGTCAAGTCTAACTTTAGAACTAATTTTATTTTGATTTTGTTAGACAATTTGTGAAAAGTAGCTATGTCGATAATAACTTTAAAATTTGTAATTATCCGATACATTTGTAGATTTACTCACTTTTGGTTACCTTTATAATTAATTGGTCATTCACAAGTAGCAACATATGGAGATTCACTTTTTTATAATATGTATATGGAGATTCACTGATCGAAAAAATAAATGGAGATTCAGCTTAATGTGACGTGCCCATTCCGACAACACTACATCTAACCTATAAAATCTAGAATTTGAGTATGATCCTTATGAGCTCTACCGATCGCAGCCCAACTTTTGGCCCAAACAAAAACGGTCTCTTAAAATTATAGTATTGTAATAATCAGCCCAGACCTTGTAATATCATGTTAGCCCACTGGGATTTATTTCAAACCAAAACACTGTCCGATCTTTTCCAGCAACTACTTTTTTTTTTTGAGATTTCTCTTAGAATGCTGGCAATAACTACTCAATGGGGTTTAGTCTTAGGGTGGTAAAATTTATTCTATCAAATTTTAATAGTTGTATTCTAAACATTCGGACTCAAAATTTCCGTTAAAACGAGACCTAAATAAACAAACTTAGGACAATCATCGTTATTAATCTAAATATTTTATTGTTAGAAATATAGTTAGATTGAGATTACTAGATCGCGATTCAGTGTATTTTTTAGGTGAACGAGTCAAAGTCTGTAGAAACATATTACTGTTAAATATTTGTCGAGAATTATCACCTTCCACAAGTGTCACTCAGTAAATATGAATTAGTCGGTGGTACGGTAGTTCGAATATCTAATTGTATAATAAAAAGTAGTTAGAGTGAGATAAGTTAAAAGAGTATAGATGCTTGTCAAAAAAAAGTAGGGTCCTTCAAACTTTCATGAAAAGTGAAGTGCTGCCTAAAAGGATTAGTAGCAAGAAAAGAAAAGGAAAGCCGGAGGGAAGAGAGCCGCAGGAAGCTTAATGTTCACGTGATTCGGGGCCCATCAAACAGCTCATAGCACCAAACCTATAAAATATCTAGCATGTTTTTCATTGGCCAGACCAGACCAGACCACACATGGGCCTGATCTACATATATGGATGACTATATCTAGTAATATTCAGCCCAGGAGAATTTTTTTTTTAACTTTTTGGTAACTAAATATTTATGGAAAACTAATTTACGTTTGCATTGGTGTAGAAACTTGAGGGGATAGAATTTTCCCAACAACTATTTAACACTTGTGTATTTTGAATTATTGAACTCAAAATAATTTGATTGAATTAGAATAATGTTCTTCAATATTTTTTTATTAGGATGTTTACAGGTCTCTTATCCAAATTTGAATTCATCTGTCAGTAAAATGATTAAAGAGATTCCACAGGCCAGATGACGTACAATGTTGCAACTTGGAAGAAATGATTGTCTCTACGCATTTTATAAGTATATCTTAGTTTTGGATTGAGTACGAACTTAATAAATTATTCCAAACGGTACGGAATGAAATTAGGTTGCACTATCATGCTTTACTTTTTAATATTGACATATTTTGTTTATTATATTAATATATTTTGTATGTCAACATTGACATGTGCAAATTTATTTTTAAAATAAAAAATTCAAGATTATAAAATGAGAGGTCATATTGACATGTTTTATATGTAAATATTAAATATTTTGTGTGTCATACTCACATATTTTGTACATCAATAATAATATGTTGATCTTATTTATTTTTCATAAAATATTTTGTATTTTTGCAAAAAAAAAATATTATATATGTGATTGATATAATCGAAATGCCAATATTAAAGAATAAAATATACCATTGTAGTCTACCTTTTTTATTTAGTACCGTTGAAATAATCTTTTTCGTATCTAATCCAACTCATATCTTGTAAGTAAACAAAATGATTGAATTTCTTTAAAAACATTGAATTTTGAATTTTGTGAATTCGTAGAAATCGTTGGAAGAATCTTCTTCTATCATAGGCCATACGTATATCAGAAAAGAGATATCTCGTACTTAAACGGAGAAGGTCAGCCAGAAAAAAAGTGAAGGGGGGGAAGATATGGAAATGGGAAGTACACTTTTCGTGAACAACTTTCCACCTGCTTTTTTCCCTCAGTTTTGTTTGGATCCTTGATTTTTTTTTAAGGGAGATCCTTGATTTTATGTACATGGAAAAGGAAAGGTCCCTCTCCTTTGTCTGATACAATACAAGATGCAATCTTATCTGCAGAAAAGTAAAGGGCCCCACATCAACTTTTTTTAGTCGTAAGCCCACTATCTTCTTTTTTCCTTATTTATTATTGATTGTTGGATGGTTGTTTGTAGCTAGCAATTGAGTTAGGTAAGAATTGTATTCTTGGATTTCCTCTTACCCCACAAATTGGGCAAGGACACAATTTATCAGCTCCAACACCTGAACAGCTGAACCCATCACATTTTTTTGCCAGAAAAGCTGCATTTATTTTGTGGCCAATCTGTGCACTATGTTGTTGCTGGTTAGGATTCTAGATAATATTAATGCCAACAACCAGATGAGTACCAACAGTAGCAACTACAACTATTAAATTGGAGGCTGAGGTAAAAACAGGAAACTTGCATCACTTTCCTCATGTACAATGTGGAAATATCATCATCATTTCCGTCTCTGGTCAATGACTTCGATCTAATTATAGAAATTGAAGGTACAAGACTTATGAATAAAAAAGATGAGGTCGAGGATTTCAAGAAAATCATGATCATTTACCATTGCTTCCTTTTAGACTAAACATCACATAATGTGACCACCTTGATGGAAACAAAGAATAGGATCAATAAAGAGAAGTTTGATGTATCATTCCCAAACTTATTTCAGTACAAATGGGGATTATGGTACAGAAAAACTCGACACTCTGCACTAATTTACTTCTCAGCCTCACCTAATATCTGGATACAGTTATATACAGATCGGCGAACCATCGAACAGCAGAAGAAAATGAAATACTTGGGTTTGTGTTCATGCTCTTCGGAGTCGATATCTCCCTCCCTAGCTCGACTATTTGAACCACTTGTTCAACTCGAGCTCTGTGAATCAAAGATGATCCTTTAAATTAAACTAAGAAACCTTGCTAGTATTTTCTAATTGCCAGGACAAAAGACTGGTGTATGTCTGATAGCTTCATTACGAACTCTCATGGAACTTCACTGATCTTGACATCGCGGCAGGATTGGCGTGCAAGACTGAAGGCATTTCCGCTGCATGATTTCTCTCATCGCCCTTCTGTTCAAAGGCCTTGAACAATCCCCGGCCACCTATCGAATCAGACTTATCGTTTCTGATCCCAAGTGTTGTCCAGATGGAGCTCTTTGCAGCTTCTTCAGGGTCGTCGATTCTCAAGGTTTTCGGAATCCAAAGACATCTTTCTGTTGTGTTCTCCTTCATTGGCTCGTCGTCTCCGGAGACATCTAATTTAAGCATGTTCTCATCCCTTGAATGCTTCCCCAAGGTTGGCGAGTTGGGGCCAGAGATCCCAGCAGTTTGATTTGGAGATGGTGGCTGAGCAAGCCAGGGGACACTCCAAGGGCCCGGTACCGAGCATCCCCAATAAGCTGCTGGAGGAAAGATTGGCATAGCAAATCCCGGAGGACAAAAGCCAGGTGGCGGCATAGGCGAGCTCCACTGAGCTGGAGGCCAGGGATAAGGCCAAGGAGCACCGGGATAACATGGTATTTGAGGCTGACAACTATGAAGATGATTCTGCATTAGTGAATCTTGTGAACCACTTTTGCTAGCCTCATCCTTTGTACCTGTTCCTGCTTCAGCAGACCTAATAGAATGATCATTTCCGTTCTTCCCACCTTCAGAAGAAACAGGAAGAGCTAAAGGGTCAAGGGTCTGAAAACCGTTTCCTGTTCCATTTCGCAATGATTTTTCAGCAATGTTCAACACAGAAGCCATCGATTCGTGGAGCGGAATCTCGGACCCAAAAGTAAGAACAGTACCATTCGCCTTGAAGGAAGGATGAACTCCATTGGGGATATCGCTGCGGATATTTTGTGGAGCTTCAGGCACCGTTGCGTTGCGGTACTGAGAGGAAGAAGTTTTATTTTTTCGTCTTCCGGCACCAACTGGCACATTCCTCATGGTTCCTCCAGCAGTCCAATATCTCTGGCAATTCTTGCAGAAATGACGGGGTTGGCTGACATTGTAATTGTTATAGTAACAGAACTTGGTGTCCATGCTTTTACAACGGGGGCACGGGATGATCTTGTCAGGCTTCTTCAAAGTCTTTTCCTCTGAAGTATTGGCTTCATTCTGTTGTTCTCCACTGTCTGATGTCTGTGATGTGGTGCTTCCCTTCTCAGTTGAAGGCGCTTCAGAGTTCTCGCCTATTCCTGAGGCTGCATCAGCACTTGCAGACTCTTCTTGATTCGCACGGAAATCACCGGTTTCTATCTGACGCTGACTTCCTTGTCTCGACTCAATTGTTTTTACTACCTCTGTATCCTGAACATCATAATACCAACTCAAACACATAAGGCCGTGGTTAATGGAAATCGCTTGAACAAATTATCAGGATAAATCCGACTACTGGAATTTTCTTCAACAAGATTTCGCTTAAAATAAGAATTCCCGTCAATTTAGTCTGAAATCTCAATCCACGGGCCTCAAATACACAATAAAAATCGAGTTGATTTCACAAGGTTGGAAGGAGAGATCTCAGTCCACATAAAAGAACATGAATCAGTAGTCACAAACCCTGGTTGTAACTACCCTTAAAAACAATACCTAGTAGAAAACTCTAATGAAACTGGTGACTACATGACCAAATTATAGCCTAGCTTTTCTCATCTTATACGAACTGGGTCCAACACTAATTAGCTAGTGAATTTATTCTATCACATCTTCATGAATATTAAGAACCCGCAATATCAAAAAATTCAAACTTTACCTAACCTAACTAAACAACCTCAATATCATGTACACATCTCAATCTCAATCACTAGCCCAAGAACAGTTCCAAAAAAAAATAACCGAACCAAAGCCAACCCGACCAACAACCAATGAAAAGCTCCCAACTTTGACATCCAATCTCCAAACTGAACCAGACCCAACTTCAAAATCCAACATAAAACAATACCTTATCAGCTGATTCTCCATCCGCTCCTCTCCTGGTGATGACGTCACTCTCCTCCTGACAAGAGCTGGCGCAAGATGGACGGTCCTGATCTAATCCATTATCCCCATCAACCCTATTGGAGGAACAACTAGGGGAAGCCGCCCTCGGAGAGATCTCGGGGAAAAGGATGGTCTTTCCGAACAGCTTAATTGCCGGGTCTTTAGCTTCCGCCATCTCTCTCTCTCTCTCTCTCTCTCTCTCTCTCTCTCTCTCTCTCTGTGAGTTGTTTTTTTTAGGGTGGTTCTATCTGAGTTGTTGAGGATAAAGCTGAGCTACAAAAGAGGAAGAGGGAGAAGAGGGAGTACTATAAGTAGGGAAAAAGTATTTGAGGTTGGATAGAATCAATATAAAATCAGACTTTCCACCAAAAAAAAAAATATATATAAAATCAGACCTAGATTTTATCCATAGATTTATTAATTAGAATATGACTATATTAGTTAAATTATATCTTTAACCTTAATTAATTCATTATAATAATTATAAAACATATAAATTAATCCCAAAAAACCCTAACGCCTAGTTCAAAAAATCTAATCACTAAACAAAAAAAATCATAATTTTAATTAAAAAAACTTAGTAACTAATAAAAAAATAATTACGAACACTTATTCTGAAGTCGCATAAAAATTAGCAATAAATTATTTTATTTTTAAATTTTAAATTTTAACAATTATGAGTTTATTTATAATTTTTGAACAATTTTTATTTAGTTAGTTTAAATAATGGTGTAAAATCTTGAACTAGTTATAAATCAGAAAGAGAAAATACATAGATATACACCATAAAGAAAAAGAAAAACCAATAGATAGGCAACATAAAATACATAGATATACACCATAAAGAAAAAGAAAAACCAATAGATAGGCAACATACTCATAAATATTGAAATAATGAGTGGTCGAGAGGTTAGGAATTGAAATTTGCCGATGCAAAGCAATGTCAAATTATATAAGAAAATAGTTTAATTATCCAAAAATGTTTTAGTTTCTATTAATTCTAACACTTATATTAACTAATTTTAAATTCAAGTTGCACATAGTATTTAAAAAGAGATAAATTTTAATAATAATTTGTTTCTCCAAATATTCTAATTCAATGTCTGAAAAAACCAGGAGAGAGAAGTTGTCAGCGGGTGAGGGTGAGGTGAGTTTTCTAGGTTTGGTCGATCCGTTTAAGCAAGTGGGAGGTGCCACGTCAGTGGGGAGGAGGACTCTGAGCCACAAGTTGGCTATGTGGCCTTGAAGAAAAGATTTTCTCTTTCTGTCTTTTTTGATTCTTTCTCCTTTTTATTTAGCTTTCCATCCCAGTCAGCAATTCGCTTTCGTGAGGGGCTCACCTTTCCTTACATTTTCCAAAGCGGAAAGTTATATATTTCTTTGAAAAGCCGAAAAGTTGATCCGTTAAATGTTTCAAATTGAATAACACTATTATTTTTAAAAGTTTAAATTCTTAATTTTTTTTAGTTAACTCAAATTTAAATTTAGTGACTTATCACAAAAAAAAAATTGGCACACTGAAAACAATAGGATATTTTTTTATCAAATTATTTAATGTACTAAAGTTTGAAGTTTATCAATAATGAAATGCGAAAATTTTCCTTATCAAAATCGCTTGTATTCACTGAACACAAACTCTAGATACCTAATTTAAGTTGCATAAATTCTCACCTGCTATCTACTTATGCCATAATAAATTGCTATACCTCATAATGGTATCTTCTTTATATGGGAGATTTGCTTTTGCTTATTTTATTTTGGCCAGCTTGCTTTGTGGGAAGTGGATTATGGAAGAGCATGTGGATGTAAGCCTAAGTTGGCCCATCTGTTGGCTTCTGTGGCCTTTTTATATCTTTTTCTCTGGTTATAAGCACGTCGGCAATATCCTATGTCGGACCTTCTGAATTTTTAGGACTTCAATATTTAAACCCAGAAGCGAAAAGGAAGGAATCCAACATCTTGACAACTTTATGTTTAACTAAATTGGTGAAATATTGGGATAATAAAATTTTGAAATTTTAAATATCTCGACATTTAGTTTATTTTTTTTTTAAGAGAGGAGGCTTAAAGTCATTGTACTAATTACTAACAATTATAATGGATGAAAACCAACCAAATACAAGAAAGTTAAAAATAGAAATACGACGACATATCAAAATAGTGCATGATATCTCCGGAGGCATCATGGAAGAAGAGGTAAACACGGTAATGTTCACAAGAGCAAATGAATAGCTGACCCAAGAGACAACTTGAACAGGTGCCTCCGAAAAGGCCTTCGTAATATTCATGTATACCCGAAGAAAGGACATATGATAATAATAACCAAGAGCAGACGAGTTACAAGTCTGTAGTAGATAAAAACACTAGCAAACAGATAAAATATAAAGTTGAAAACATACAGAATAGACAAAATCCACGAAAAACAAGACAACAAAGACAATTCCCTCTAATCATCTACCAAGGTAAACTCTAATAATGCTAGCAAGTAGCAAGTCATCATGCATCTTAGAAAGAAAAAAAGTCATCAGCTTTTATGTCAGTAGACATTTAACACCCCGGGCATCATAAATTTCAGTTTATACCAATTAGTCCAATAATATTACGAAGTTTCGAACGGCGAAATTGTATTGGTTTGTTCCAAAAACAAAGCTTACTGTTGAATTGTGTGGATAGCCATTTATGTGGAAAAAATGCAACACATGGGTTATAACAATTAAACAGAGCAATCGTCAGATGAGTCAGATTCGTTTATAGAAATCTGGCTTTCAAATAATACAGATATATAATGACATTTAAAAAAATTTGAACCAAAATAGAGTATAACAACACACAACTTTAAATACTACAAATTTCAAAAGAATGTAAACCCTCTTTGATAGATGATAAAGAAAAAAAGATTGTGCAAAAAGTAATAGAAAATCCGTGGAAATCTACTTAGAATAACTGATACCAAAATTCCGACGCGGGATTGGACCACCGGCACCTACAAATTCAAGAATTTGTTTGAGAAGGAAATTCAACTAATTTTATGATAGTATTTTATAAAATAATATTTTAAAAACGAATCTTGTAAAATTTGAATTAACATTTTGGTGCAAAAAAAATTAGTACATTAGTAGATCGAAAATAATACACAATGTATAAATAATGTTATAATATAAGATTAATAAAATGATACAATTCGATTAAAATGTTTAAACGCACTTTTAAATACTATATAATCTTTACTATTACAATTTTCTTATCACTTATGTCTCGACTACATTGTCATGACGTTGTTGCTACGATAGGTCAGACTCGATTGCAGCTTGTAAAATTTATTGCAAAATTATATTTTTGCGGGTATTATAAAATTGTCAACTACTTACACCCATAATTTTTAAATACACACTTCGAGTGACAATTAGATTAGTCAGATCAAGGAGGGACGGAGGCACATAAGCTTACGTGGGGGCAATTGCCCCCGCAAAAAAAAAATATATGGGTATATATTTAATAGAAAAAAATTGTTTGCTCCTAATAATATTGATTAATTTGCTCCCACTACGATTTTTTTGTTCAATCGCATGAAGTACATAAATATTTGCTCTCATTATATAAAGTTTCTGGATCCGTCCCTGAGATCAAGACTCGAAAAAGATAGTAGGTCAAAAAAGTAAATATGATCAGAAATTTTAAGAACTAGACACTTTCTACATGAATGAAATGGTTGGATTGAAATTTTGTTCCGAAATAATTCGGTCAAGTTTGCCAAAAAAATGATTATTGTCTACTTTTCTCAATCTCTTCTACTTTTCCACTTCTGAAGAAACCTAGAACCCTCTTTCGACTCTCTACCCTAGTTAGCCTCTGTCTCTCTCGATCGACTTAGTAAATTGAGAGAAATCAAATCAACTTGGTATTGTTGAGAACTTTAGATTTGATGAGTTTAAGGTTTAATTTTGGTCGTGGTTTGATGTGGTTCGACTAGATTAATGTTGGTTATAATTTTGTTTGTGCATTTTTTGGCAATTTTTAGAATGGCGAGTGTGATTATACATACTATTAGATTTATGCATAGATTATATATATAATTTTTAAATTTTCATCAGATATCAAATTTTGTCTAACTGAGAGTTCAATTATTCAAACTAATTGACTTCAATGTGAGGTCAAAATTCAAATTAATATCCGGAACGGTTTTGAAAACTATGCAAACTCTAATTCGTAGGATTTTGTTCTAAAACTATTAATCTATAAATCGGAACCAAATATACTATGAGCTGGGCCCATCGCGGAGAGAAGAATTAAGTAACTTCCCCTTTTGGTTGTTATCAAGAGCACTAAGACAATCTCTACATGCGACCTCGTACGTCATCGTTATTGTAATTTTTTTATCGTTCACGTTAATTTTGTCTTTATATCAAGTTTTATACCCATATAACATATTTGTGATCCTGCCTTTTCTTCTTCTTTGTGTCAACATGAACTCTACCTCACTTCTAATTTTTTTTTTAATACGATTAACTTGAATATTTTTACGAAATAATTTTAAAAAATAATTCTAAACTAATAATGATAATAATTTTGAAAAATATAAATATTTTATAAATAATTTGAATTAAAATATGAAAGAATGATGTTAAATAAATCAAATAATTTTTTATATTTTTTTTTAAAAAATCTTGAATGATTTAAAAAAATTAAGAAAAAAAATTAGGCTAGACCAATCTCAGCGTAGAACATAGGCAAAAGTGCCGGGCATCCCCACACGTTGAGGGCGATCTAAACAAGCAAACCTATCCACTCCACAAGATGATGACACGTGTCAGGCATCCCTACACGTGAGAAGCATCCAGCTCTATACTAGAATTAGATCTCCTCTTTCAAAAAAGAGCCCGAGGACAGAGAAAAAAAGGGAATATCGGCTTTTGGTGGCTGAGCTTCTCCGTGGGATGGACGGAAGATCCTTTCCACCTCCGACACGTGTCGACCGGTGCAGAGTTCTGGTATCATAGCTTTTCTCGCGTGGGATATTCCATTTTCATTGGGTAATAGGATAAGTTTAAGGATTATCAAAATCATGGAAGTATTTAAACAATTTAATAACCCATCTCTAATCATGATTTCATTATATAAATGTGATCAATTCAATGAAACGACTAATATATGCAAAAATAAATTATTCGCTCGTTAAATTAAGAGTTTCACAAAAAAAAAACATAAATTATCCCAACCATCTAACTTATGCGAGTGAATAAGGTCGTCTCCAGTGAGTAATTTGTCCTGTAAATCAAGCGAAAAAAATCCCTCCACCCTAGTTAAGACAATACTCACAATATATGACACGGGTTTAGAGCAGTAAACTTATCATAAATTTTATAGTGTAATAACACATTGACATTTTACAAATTTAAATAGTCTATAACTAAAATTGTGAAGTTTTAGTATGTAAATTTTTACTTTTAAAAAATCTCCCACAACACTATCTCAACCCCTCTTAGCGTGATTTTACATCAAAATTTTGTTAGTGAATACGTATTCTTGAATAGATGACTAAATCTAAAAAAATTTTGGGTAAATACACGGCGTCACTTTTAGCAAAAGATCCAAACTATAACTTATTATAGTTTTCGGCCCCTGATATATATATATATATATATATATATATATATATATATATATATATAGCTCGTGAATCTTTGACTCCATTTTCTTCATGACGTCGCTAAATGGTTTACGACAAAGATATCCCTTTATCGATGAGAATTGAGATATTGCAATTAAGACACAATGAGTAGAATCTCTCTGAAATGCCACACAACAAAATTTGAATAAAAAATAAAAAATATCTATCTAACCTCTCAATACTATGTAAACGCTTGCAATATATACAAGACAATTACAAATTATATTAATAATAGAGGGTAACACGTCAAAAAAAAAATGTTTTAATATTTTGACTAATCTTGGACGAGGTACGGGAAATTCTTGGTTGCGTGCGAGAGGAGGAGAAAGTCGTAAGGCCTTATATGCGCCACATGTTCCACTTTAGCATATTTTAATAAAATTGATCCACTTTTGCAAGCATTAAGTCGTGGGTCAATACAACGGGCCAATACACGCAAAACATATGAGTATTTACCCAGAGTTTACCAATACAATACAATTTAAAGAAAATTGTTCTATTTAATTAAAATATATCAATTTGAAATACAACAATATCAAATAATTGTTATAAATATTTATCACTATTTAAAAATTATACTCGACTTGAATATATATTTTTTGATTTATATCATTTGATGTCAAAATTATCAGGTCGACTATTTCATATTCAAACTTAGTAATATTTTTGAAAGATTTCAAAACTCTCAAAAATTATTTAACTACATTGTTACAATAAAATTCGAATTCAAAACCTAAAAATTCAACTTAAATTTTTTTAGGAATTTAACTTATATTACAAGATTTGTGTTATAGGTACTATAGGTACTACATGTCCTTCTTACAGGGCTTGGACGTGTTATATAGTACTTCAGGTCCCGGATCCAACTTGCCAGGGTATTTGATTAGGGCTGATTTGGTTCTTTGTGGATTCAACATGGGCTTATCGAATATGGAATTCAAGCCCATTTTATTCGGTTAATCGTTGGTACTAGATTGGATGAAAAGATAACCGTGGTTATTGATTTTTACAAATTTTCTTATGGTTACATAACCTTTTTGGTCGTTATCATAAAATAATCTATATTAAATCATCATTGTATGATCAATCTAGTAATTTTAAAATTGTAAAATTTCAAAACATCTTATGAATTTTTTTTTTCTCTCGCTCTCTTCCCTTCTATTTTCTTTTGTTCTCTCTTCTTTTTTCTGGAGAAATTCTGTGAGTAGATGTTAGGTCACCGTAACAATTCAGGCAGAAAATGCACAACAAAATGTTAGAAGCTACTTCTCCAATAAAAAAGCGTCGGAGAAAACTTCCAAGATTACCGTATACAAAAAGATCACGTGTTTCCTCAATAAGCCTTCCTCTCTAGTCTCTCCCAGCCTCAAGAATTTATTAATTTAATTACCACAAATATGAAAAATATTGAGAGAAAAGAGAATCATCATAAATTAGATGTCGAGACTTTTTCATATCAAAATTCAGACAGAATACTCTACTGACCATTTCATTTCCAAAATGAAGTTGGCATTGTCGAGCGATTTACGTCGCAATTAAGAATCGTTGATAAGACGGAAGAAATTAACCTCAATGTGCGGTTGGAAGTTAAGGGTCTCCCAAATTTGTTGCAATTGGACGACTTTTTATGAAGTGGAAGAAACGTAGACGGTAGAAGTCGTTGTTAAAGATTTCAATAATGTCCATGACCAACAAAAGTCGACTTTTCAACCTAACAAGTCGGTAGAAATACTATTAATATGGTTTCTTCGAGTTTCGAATCAAATAACATTAAAAAATGATAAAATTATTTTAACAAATATTTAGCATCAAACAATGAATTAATTAACATGATCAATATCTGAATAATATATATTTTTCGAAAAATTAGGCAACCAATCAAATATGCTGGTAAAGTGGAAGTCCAATTTGGCCATTATCATATTGCTTTATTTCTTCTTGACCTAGTAATACCCTCTTGACCTCGTAAACTTTAAAATGACTAGGCACACGTTAGTACTTTTATTGCCGTTTCAACCAAAACAAGGAGAGTTGACTCTGACGTATTTACCAATATATAGTGGCATTTGCTGTTCATAACCTATTTCAATTGCTCTTAACAAGAAAAGTATACATAAGGTTCGAATCTCGCAATAAGAATATATATATTTTTTTTCAGAAGCTACCTCTATCGTAATAAACCTTTTAGACGATACAAAAGAACAATAATTACCAAACCTAATAGAATTTAAGTTTCTTACTAATTGTACAAGATACTAATTATTTGTTTAGCCAGTTTTTGTATAAAACACAAAGGTATATAACTTGTAAAAAACACTCGGGTATCTAAAACCTCAATTACTTACAGTCAACTAATATTAGTCGAGAAATCTAGAGCTTGAAACTTATATCAACCGATGATAAGTTTATTTTAACATTTCTGAAAAATCTAAAATTTGATTTATTAAGAATATAATAATATTAATTACTCGTTGAATAACTTCCTTCAACCCAATTCGAATTGAATAACTTCATTCAACCCCAATTCGAATCTCAACTAGTGATTGGTAGTACAGAATGACATAATCGAAAACAATGTGGGCCAGGACCATAGTACACCCACCAAATGATTACTCAATCAAAGCCCACTCTATATCAGCCCATATATACACCTTCCATAAGTGATATGACCATATCCCATTTTTTCCTCCACCTTCCATTTTTTAAATTCAACACGTATACTCATGGCCCTCCATGACCCTTCTTTTGCCTCAAATAACCATATTATTATTCCACAAAAAAACCATATTATTATATAATTTACTAACCTACCTAAATACACGAACCAAAACAGGCAAAAAGCAAAAGGCAACGTAGTAAATACTCTTATTATTATTCGAGCGCGGAAAGAGAGGAAATGAGAAGGGAAAAACTCATATAATTCTTGGAAAAAATATCTCTTGTAGGTGATATTCTAGGGAAAAAAAATCTTATCTAGCTGTTATTCTTCTGTATTTTTACCAATTCTCATTCTCATTAGTCAATGAAAAAGAGTTGATTTGTGGTCAAATACTGATATTTCTGATCGTAGATTCAAAGTTATACGTATGCCAAAGAATTATTACAAGAGTTATGACCTTCCCAATTTAAGTACAATAGATTGGAGTAATTAAAAACACTTGGACGACTGTTTCCTTGTCGTTTTTAATTATTTTTTGGCTCGGTTCAATTTGACAGCCGGCCTGCAACCATAGTTTTCAATTCCGCGGTTCGACCGGTGGTTCGACCGGTCGAACCGCATTTCGGGAAGCAACCCGGCATGGAAATATACATAAAGCCGGGGTTTGGTTCAACCGGACAATTTCCGGTTTAACCACCCGGTATTATGGTTTGGTTGTACCAGAAATTTCCGGTTGGACCAAAATGACCTATTTTTTTTGTAAAATTTTGGAAATGGTGGAGTTGGGAATCGAACTCAGGTGTGGGGTGAAGAGAGAGAGGATTTCACCACTTTACTACACCAATTTATTGATTACTTATTCTCATAAAATATATTTAATATGTACACTACGAATATTAAAGAACAATTAAATTTAGTGGAAAAATATTAAGAAGCATTTGATTTAATGTTAGAAATTTATTTTATTTCATTCGTGTTGTCATTTTAGATATTTTATTTATCATTATAATTTTATAATATTTTTTTATAATTGTTTCTATAAAAATATTTTTGAATTTTTTTTAAAAATTATGTGCACCATTTATGTTGTTTAAATTATGTAATTATTATGTAATTTGAGATAAATTATGTTATTTGATGTTATTATGTAATTGAAAAAATTTATGTACACATGTATTTAAATAACTTTAGTTCGAATAATATAATTTTAGTTTAAATAGTGACTTAATATAAATTTATAATCTTAAACTCTTAACCATAACATTAATCCTAAACTTATATATCTTAAATCTTAAATTATATATGTATATCTATGGTGAAATTATGTCAAAAAAAATTTTGGTTCTACCACCGGTTCAACCGGTAATACCAGTAATACCGAATTCCGGACAAAATCCGGCATGACCTCCGGAACGGTATTGAAAACTATGCCTGCAACCCAAAAAAAAAAATCAAAAAAATAAAGAAAATAGAAAATAGAATTACCAACGACATTTCACAACCAATTAACACCCTCCCCAAGTCCCAATCCTAAACCCATCGAATTACTTTTCTACGTTACAAAATATCACACCAAAGCTTCACCCTTTTTATATTGGAAACTCACTTCCCCTCTCTTAAAGTAGGTGACTTTCCGGCTCTTTCCTCTGTTCCATGAGGTGGGTCGATCTGATTCTGGCCGTAGATTGATGGGTTTGAATCTTTTTCGTTAACTGGGTGGGTTTAGATGTGTGGGTCAGTTTCGAATTCTGGGGAATTTATTTAGCTTGTTCTAATTTCGAGTTGGGTTCTTCCTGTTCCTGAGATGGTCTATCTTCATAGCTCAATCTCGGTCTGCAACACCGTTGACCAGTCCCCAAATCGTATGGCGAATTCTGTGTGTTCTAATGAGTTCTGTCCTAAAGGGAGACAAGGAAATCTGGTTTCTAAGCATAGGAAAGGGAACAACAGTGTCCTAAATTGTGGGAGTGTTCCTGCTTGTGATGGTTCTAGATCAGCTGTGATTGATGTTGTGATCCTGATTGCTGTCATCTGTGCTTGTGGGTTCTTGTTGTTCCCTTGCATCAAGTTTGTGACCCTCAAGTCGATCGAGTTTATGGGTGCCCTCTACTATGTTGTTAAGGAGGAGATCATGATCAATCCGGTTATCTACGGATCCATCGGGTTGGGTACTTTCTGTGCCGCGATTGCAGCCTGGGTTGTGATCTTGTGTACGACTAGGAAGTGCGGGAATCCGAGGTGTAGAGGGTTGAGGAAGGCTGCAGAGTTCGATATCCAGCTGGAGACCGAGGAGTGCGTGAAGAATTCTAGCGGCGCTTTGGTGAAGGATGGAGTGAAGAGGGGCTTGTTTGAGTTGCCGCGTGATCACCACAGGGAACTCGAGGCTGAACTCAAGAAGATGGCGCCGCCTAATGGAAGAGCAGTTCTGGTGTTCCGAGCTAGGTGCGGATGTTCTGTTGGGAGATTGGAAGTTCCAGGACAGAAGAAGCAAAAGAGGATCAGGAAGTAGGGGGTAATATACTTGTCTTTTCTTTATAGGAAGGATACAGTGGATACGGGATAGAGTCATAATGGAGAGAAGATGTTCCTTAGATGATCTCTCTGGCTATGATATGATTTAATAATTTCATTGCAATTAGTTGTATGGTATTATACATTACTTTATATTGCAGTGGAGAATACCAGAATCCTTTCTTTCAAGTATCTTTATCTGGGACCGTAAAAGGTTTGTTTCCTGATAGAAGCTCGAACTTGTGTCTCATCAAATGATTTGCCTTTATCATCTTTCTGTTTGGCATCTACGGCGGACATATGCTGATTAATGTATAAAATTCTCAACTTTTATAATTGGTGATCGCTTAGAAAGTAACTAAACTAGTTAGCATGTGAAGAAGCCTGATTCCGAGTCTCTAGTTGCGTCCTGGTGTTGTGAAGATGGTTTTGCAGGGTCTCTAAATTTTGTTGTTGACAATTATGTAATTACAAGAATCATTGAGGTTGACTGCAGATCATAGATCTAAAATCAATGGGATATGAGAAAGCATGATTATGCTTTGCCAAGCAGCTGGGGATGAATGCTTATGCAAGTTAAAAATGCCCATAGATTGTATCATCTTGGTATGCTGTCTCGAGAGATGACTCCCGACGATCGTTTATTGAATGGATGAATTCGTGTAAATAAGGGATGTTTTGGAGTTGGGTTGATTATAGGAGAATACTTGGGCACACGTTTCGATACTGTACCATTTTGCTCCAGAATTATGCTGGATACTTATTTTTCTATATGCTGGATATGTTGAGAAAATCAATTAGCAGAAAGCCGAAAGTCTTTCTTAGCACCATCAAATGATGAACTTCCATCTTATCTTGTTTTGCAAGTAATTTCTCTTTTTTTAGAGGTCTGCATTTTGTACTACCTGATCATGTGAGAAAGTATGCATTCTCATTTAATCTTCTCCACGGTTGGAAAGTTGAAGCATTCAGTTGAAATATGCTGAGGGATGACAATGGGTAGGGTAATACCCATGCTTTAGTTTGAAAATTCAGATTCATATCCTATTCTGGATCCTTAAAAATTTTCTTTACTAGATCCATACTCTTATCTTTAAGACCATCCGCATTCATGCTCCCGCTACAGTGCGTGCCTTGGCCGCCACGTCTGCCGTGCCACTGCTCTCAGTTTTCAGCCCGCAGTCATGCCCTCACTAGTGTCGTGTCCTGGGTGACGGCGCCACGTCAGTTTTTTTTCAGCTCAGTTTTTTATAATTCAGCTAATTGTATTAAACTCGAATATAAATTTCTGTAACTTCGAAAACGCTAAAATAAAAATCGAAGCACTAAAATTTGCGAAATGAAAATTTTATTTAAAATTGCAAATTACAAAAGAAAGTATGAAATTTAAGAAATAACTTAGATTTGCAAATTTCATAACTAATTATCGCTACGAAATTCATGATTTTGGACCACATATTTTTTTAAACGAATTTGGACCACACATTTTTTACCGAAAAGTCTCATTTTTTGGATTCAAAAAATTGTATAATTTTTTTTAAAAAAATTTAATTGGACAGAAAAGTTGGAAACGTTAAAAAAAAGAATTTTTTCTGATTTTTTCGATCTTTTATATAAAAAGCTTACTATGGACTGACTGGGCAACGTGCCTTAATCAACGCGGGCCCGTTGCCTAGCTCGCCACGCTGGGTGAAGGGCGAGGAACGCCTCGCTGACACGCAAAGGCACCTCGCATGTCAACGAGGCACGCGGGTCTCCGTGGTGGACCAGGGCCGCACGCCTCGGCCGCTGCGCCTGGTCTAATGTCCGTAAGGTTTACATGGTCTTATATGACCCGACTCTTGAATGAAATGCAAAATACTTTTAACAAAATTTTAATTATATATGTAAAATTTTACTAAATCATAATGAATATATGAAGATTTATCATGAAATATTTAGTATATCAATAAAAAAAATTAAAAGTCAATTTCATGGGCATATTCTGGAATATTTAAGAAATAAAATATAATTTATAAGTAAAACAAATAATAAAAAATATAATTAAGGTCTAATAAGGTGTAATTAGGATAGAGTGTATATTACGGTAAAAGGATAAGGGTAGAGCCAAAATACATAAGATTTACACTCTATTGTAGACCATTTCTTCAAATGTTGACCCATGTCCATATCCTTCCCTAAATACAGTCAAAGTCAACAAATTTTCGATTTACGGGATAAGGATAAGGTCCGACTCCGAAGTATGAATATTTCTGCCATCCCTAAGTATACTACTCGGATATTGAATAAATGTGGATGTTTATTTTTCTATTTAACGAAAAATTGACCATCTCTTCCCTACAAAAAGTTTTTTTCTCAAGCTAATATACCAAACTCTGTTGCACCTTCATCAACATGTTTGTTTGTGAATTTTTTTTTGACAGTAGTGATTATCCAATGTCTATAACTGAGGTTTAAAAGAACTTATTGAACAATAACTAATTTTAATCTGAATTATTAAATGCTCGAAGATAACTTGCTGACACTGCAAGTTTTTTGTGTGTGCTCAATTTCCTGTGCATCATCCCCCAAGATAATTTTATGTTTATTCATCAATTGTTATTTGATGTCAAAGTACTAATTGCTAGGACTATTCACTCGATCGTTTGGTGGTTTTTGCAAATCTTGGAATTATGACTTTTGACGAATCCTGCGTGATTCACTTGTGTCATCACCATGATCGAAGCTGCTAATTGTCCACTTGAGGATTGGAATGAAGAGAAAAGGGAGAAATTGGTTAATCAAATTTCACAACAGACTACTTAGCGTCTCGTGAAAAATTTGGGTCTGGTTAACAGCTTAAGAGATTACTTCCATTTGCGTAATTGTTTGCACGCCAACTACTCCCCATCTCGTATGACTACCATCCACATCTGTCATCTCTAACATAACATAACATGCACAAATATTTATTTTTTACTCACAAATCATTCGCATTTTCCGAATCACTTTTCGATGGAACGCGCATGGAAGATGTGCTTGCAAGGCATCTCTATCACCAACCCGACGCCACCAACTTTCTCAAAAAAAATATTACAGTACTCTAATTACTATGTGTCTCTACAATTCTTGGCAAGTTATTACACCAAAGAGGATAAATTATAATTGGAAAAAGTAATTTTAATTACCATGTGGTATCCCGAAAAACACTTTAGTACCTTGTGGTAAAGAAATCATCAATCAAGTTAAAATACACATAATTATCATCAATTAGATCCACGGGCAGTTGCCCAAACTCTTCCCGACTTACCTGGACCCTGTCTAACCACATGGACTTGACATGTCAGCATTCATCAATGATGTGGCACCACATGGACACCATCTCTCCCCCTTCTCCTCTCTTTTCTCTTGTGTACAACCCGCTCGACTTGTCATGTTCTAGACTTGGTCACGACGGTATTCTTTGAACTCGTTGTCATCTTCTTTGTCCTCGTGTATAGCCTGCTTGGCGACTGCCTTGCTGACTACAGCTGCCAAACACTCCTCCTTTCAGCTACGATCCCCGCAAATGCCATTTTCTCTCCTCCCTCGTCGAGGTCGGTCAACACTACCAACCCATCGAGGCCCGCCTCGTCGATGCCATTGACCACATGCTCTACGAGGACCCCCGATGTAACATCGATGATTGGAAATACAATATATCATAAGAAAAAAGAAAAAAGATTGGCACCAGCGGATCTTATCGAACCTGAGGAGGCCAAAGGAGGATAAGTAGCAGGGGGTCAATCGAAGCGGGAGGGAAGGAGATGGAGAAGTTGCGAGTCATTATCGTCGGGAAGGAGATGCGGGGAGGGGCCGATGGAGTCTGTATAAAGAGAAGCCACCAAAGCTTTAAACCCTAGGGAGGAGGACGATAACATTATTGAGGTGAATGTCTTTGTCGCCAGAGAATGAAGCGTAGAGAGCGCGTGAGGAGAGGATAGTGGGGAAGAGCCGGGAGGGGGAGTTGGAGCTTGGGAGGGTATGATGTGGAGGCACAGAGTGGAGAGGTAGGTGAGAGGTGGCTGGGTCATGTCGAGGGAGGTGTTCGGCAGGCCGATGAGGGTTACGCTTTGCAGAGGGAGGATGTCATACACGAGGTAGTTTGAGCTTGGGTCAGGAAGAGTTTGGGCAACTGCCCGTGGATCCAATTGATGATGATTACGTGTGGTTTGACTCGATTGATAGTTTTTTTTACCACAAAGTACTATAGTATTTTTCAGGATATTACAAATTATTAAAGTTAATTTTCCCATTATATTTTTATTGTGAAAGAGACACCAATTTAGGCAAACGAAACTTTATATCATGGAATTAAAGTATAATGCAACTTAAAAAATACTATTTTTTTATACATTTAATAGGTGAAATTTTTCAAACTAAAAAATATGACATTAAAATATGGCATTAAGGTCCAACTGTCCTCACAAGATCGAAGCTTTTCAACTCTACTTTAAATTATTAACTTACTCAAAACATGATAAATCTAAATTGATAAATCATTTCATACAACATGCTTCTATGCATGTTTATGAGACAAAACCATATGAACATTAGGCATTTCTGGTTCTCTAACATCATCTCAAAGATCAAAACATTTATTGTGAAGATCAAGACATTATACATGTTTGAAAATATAAATTACATGACTTAAAATGAAAATTCAAAATTGTATGAACTAATTTTGGAAAGCATGCACTAGTGATACTTAAGAATTGTATCTATTTTCTTTCTAGGAAAATAAAAAATATAATCCTAAATACCCAAAATATTAGTAACACCGAGATCAATTTCTCGGTCATTGGTATCATATATCATCTTACCTGATGGATAACTTTCTCGTAAAAAAAAGGGATTCAATCAGGGCGTAGCCAGAAATATTTAGAAGTGGGGGTAATATTATAAATAAAAAATTCAACATTTATAATTACAACATTCATAATTGTCCTCTACAATATTCATAATAGCAATTCATAATTGTGTCCTCTTCTTGCCTCAGGCTAAATTCCCTTCGAGAAATAAACAAGAAAAGATGCTTAGAGTTGGCAAATGAAAACCAGTAAACACAAGCCATTTCAGGCAAAACAGAGCAGCCAGAAAAAATTAGAAATATAAAAATAATGCCTTACCTAAATGAAGCAAAAAGGTGTCTTTCTGCACTAATTCGAATCCTTTTCTCGCCTCAGGCTGAATTCCCTTCAAGAAACAAACAAGAAATGAATAACACACTAAAACATGTAAACCAAGCCATTTCAGGCAAAACATAACATCCAGAGAAAACATTGTAATTGAAAGCAACACCTTACCTAGATGAAGCAATCGCTAATTCGTGTCCTTTCCTCGCCTCAGGCTAAATTCCCTTCGAGAAACAAACAAGAAACAAAAGCTTAGATGCACAGTAAAACCAGTAAACGCAAGCCATTTCAGGCAAAACAGAGCATCTAGATAAAACGTAACAAACGTAGCTATTGCTTCATCCAGGTAAGGCGTTTCTTTCAATTACAATGTTTTCCCTGGATGTTTTGTTTTGCCTAAAATGGCTTGGTTTTACATGTTTTACTATACAATTCATTTCTTATTTATTTCTTGAAGGGAATTCAGCCTGAGGCGAGAAAATGATTCGAATTAGCGAAGAAAGACACCTTTTTTTGCTTCATTTAGGTAAGGCATTGTTTTCAATTTCTAAAATTTTTTTTCTGGCTGCTCTGTTTTGCCTGAAATGGCTTGTGTTTACTAGTTTTCATTTGCCAACTCTAAGAATTCTTTTCTTGTTTATTTCTCGAAGGGAATTTAGCCCGAGGTGAGAAAAGGACACAATTATGAATTGCTATTATGAATGTTGTAGAGGATAATTTCAACGTATGAGTAATTGTAGAGGACAATTATGAATGTTGTAGTTACATATGTTGAATTTTTTTATTTATAATATTGCCCCCACTCCTAAATATTTCTGGCTACGTCCTGGTTATCCATAACTGATCAAAATTATAAAATCAAATAGATTAATAATAATACAAATAATAGATTCACCTAAACAAACACGAACATATAAAAAAACCTAATTAACTCTATCAATACTAACATAAAAATAATAAAATAAAATTCAACTGAGATTGAATACTAGAAAATATGTTATTTACCAGTGTCATTTATAAGTGTCGTTCCTAAATTGTTGACGTACTTCAATGGAAGTCAAATAAAAAATATGGACGAGATGGATGAATATAAAGAGAGGAAGACGAGAGTAAAAAAACCCTAGAAAAAAATGAGAGTTGTTTATGTTTTTTTACCCTAACAATAATATTTATATGGGCCTTAAAAATTATGATATATTTTCACCAAAAAATAGGTAAAGAATAATAATAATTACGAGCTGTTTAAAAAAATAGATAAAGATAAAAGATTTTTTTTGGGCCTAAAAAATTAATGGAGTCAATGTTTAAATTTAGTAAGTACACGTATTAAAAAATGAATTCAATTATAAAAAAATAATAATTAAGTGGGTCAATTGACCACTCCTTGTAAGGTGGCTACGCTCCTAGATTCAATTCTTTCAACACTCTTTATCTTTTTCTTGACGCCTCCATTTAGACTTTCTCAATTAAAAATTATGTCGGAACTATCAACGCCCCTGCTCACTTGATACATTCTCTTGAAATTCCTTAGTATTTTTCTTATGCAAAAACAACTTACCTAAAAGCATGATGGGCATAGCTTAGAATAGAAGTAAGCCCGGAGTCTATTTAGTAGACATTGAGAGGCGGGCAATTGAAGGCCCGGAAAAGCTACTGACTTAATGGACGAGGAGGTATCGGAAAGAAGTTTGGAATCGCTCTAGTCAAGCTCCAGCCCGATCCCTGTGAAAAAGTGTGTTGACAATATGTCAATAATTCACATAGTATAAAATTTTATCTTCCATGAGAAAATCAAATATATTAAAATTGATTGTAATTTTGTCCGTGATTAAAAAATAATTAAACATATTTTCAAAGAAGATTTGATGGTTATCTTCCTGTTTGAACTCCATTTTAGCTAAAAACAATTAACCTCATTTGTAGCTCGTTGAATTTTTGATCTTCGGGTTTTTGATTACTAAAAGCGTTGATGTCAACAGTGAGTACAAGTAGTACAATGCTGCCATCCATGTAATGAAAGAGTGCATAACTAGTACATAGTGGCTCGATTTAAGCCCTCCATAACATGTAGTTTCTCAATGCTATTTCCAGGTTAGTTGTGTTATATGATTCGGGTGGGAGGCTAGAGCAAGGGTATTACTATACAAAAACATGGATACAATTTTTAAGTAAAATTTGAAGTTTTTTAGAGATGTATTTCTTTTTTGAAAAAACCTCTCTAATATCATGAAGGAATGTGTGTTTCCTAATAAATTTATGGGAAAATTAAAGGGTAGATATTCCAAATTCTCGTAGCAATTTGGACTAGTCAAGGTAGTTTGAATATTCTTTATAAATGACATTGATTAAGTTTCCGTGAACTTATTTTGTAAAAGAATGTAGACTCGAACATAAATTTAATTAATGACATTCAAATATTTATTTCGAGTTCTGGGCAATCCGGATGAGTGTTCGACCACATATTTGTACATGTCTGTACCACGATATTGTTTGACATACAGGTGGGACAGCTTCAGTACAGATTTTTCGACTGGCAAACCCAGTGCATCAACCCCATTCCTGACTCCTCATCTCCTCCAGATTCCTTCCCTCTCCTATCGATTCCATCTCGAGAATGCTAGGGCGGCGACATGAATGCTGAATCCTTAATGGCGCATCCACTGAGCTGGTCGGCATCCCTGAAAGGCTCATACCACTGCTTCCAAAAGACCTAGACGCAGACTAGAGACCCCCTGTCCTCAATAACCTAAACCATGGGGATGTGGGACTCGAGGATCAATAAGGTTGACGAGGTAGTGCTCCTCTTCAATTAGCTACTGCTGGAGGTGGGGCCAGACAGCCACGTAGGAGTCAGATGGGTGGTAGGCTAATGTGAAGGTGGAGGGGGCCGAGCAAGGATGGATGGAGTGGCGGGTGGCGGCTTCGACCTCGTAGCTGACAGTGGAGAGGAGGCAAATGGTCTTTCTTACAAGGAGGGGTGAGGTGGTTAGGGTGGGGCACTGGGTTTGCCAGTCAAACACCTCGACCTCCCACTGCCCTCTGCGACTACCACTCCGGTGGATGAGCTTCCTGTCATTGTTAAAATTCGCACCGAAGTTGTCGCACTCGGATGTCACGTAGGATAACAAATAACAAACGTGTGCAATTATGTGGTCGGGCATCCATCTAGACTACCTAAAACTCGAACATGTTCCAAAAAGTAAACTACGAGGACCGAACTTTACAAAAATACAATTCTTTTAGAGAACAACAAAACCACGTGGTAATTAATTTATTTTTTCTCAAAAACTAATGTCAAGGTGTAGATATGTTTTTTTTAAATGAAATGTTTCCCTTTCTCAATTTCCTCTGCATGATCGGAAGATAAATTTTGTCTATTCACCCGTTGTTAGTTGGTGTTATGTGTGTAAACAAATCGTGAATCTATGATTTTGTTATCACTAATAAGGTAAATACTGCTAAAGACCAAAGCAGGTGTGAGCTTCAGGTAAAGAAAGAAGCTATCAAAAGGCACTTTACTGTTTTAAATCCAACTCCAAACTGATGAGCGAGGCTTTTCTTTTGATGGTCCAATCTGGGATATTCTGGCTTTTCATAGCTTTGGATGTGAGCTTGAATAGGGATGATTTTAGGAATGGCAATGGGCAGGATTCGGATAGGATCTATAAGATCCAGATCCTTATTCTTTTTCATAAAGGTGGATCCCGATCTTTGCCCTTATCCTCTTTTAAATACAGGATTCGGGCAGGATATGGTTCCAAAAATATCGAGTAGGATCAGGATCGACCCACGGGTCTATGGTGCATAAAAATTATTTACTGGAAAAAAATGAAAACTACAATATCAAAGTTCATATGCATTCTAAAATTAAAACTCATAATAATGATGAGACTCTCATATTCATCAAGTTATAATTCTTTCAACAAGAACAAACAAATTACATCAAGTCAAAAAAAAAATCTAACAACGATGCTATAGCATAAGCAAAAATTAGTAATAGATATCATTAGAAAGAGACAAATAAGCAAAAGAGTGTGTCACCACCATAGTGATTTGTTTATGAATAATAGTAAAAATATATGCATCCAAACCCTACATCCTGCGTAAAGAGATTATATATATATAATTCGGGTAGGATCCGGGTAGGATCCTATAGGTCCATATCCATACCCTCATCCTTTGTAAAAAACAGGATTCGGACAGGATTCGGATCTAGGATCCGGTCAAAGTCAATAGATCCTAGACCCTTCGGGTCTAAAACAGGGTAGACCCTTAGGATCCGGGTCTAATTGCCATCCCTAGATGATTTGTAGATTAAAAGGATTTTAATAATGTTTTCTGAATTAGAGGCGTTCTTCTACACAAAAGAAGTTTATTCACAACACTAATCATAAACCAGTTTCTTAATACATATATATTAGACTAGGTTTTAAATCAGGAGAGGTAATTTAGTACCCTCCTTGTGAACTAAAAATTAATTTAATGGTACATTTTAACTCAGAAAATAAGTCTGAGCTGACACTGAGAAGCCAGAAATAATCAAACATTTTTTCGGTTGAAACATTGACAAATAAAATTGTAGTAAATAAAATTTAACTTTCAAAACATAGAATCAACAAAGCATAGTTTAACAATAGAACATATAAAAAATCTTTTCAAAGAACACCTATCTATGATCTATCTAATCTACCAAATCACCATGTTGAGCACTTATGGACTCGGAAAAAACATAGTAAGCATGAATCTCCGTTATTTGCCTCACACGCCAACCCCTTACCGCCTCGTTGAGTCCATCTTCATCATGCATCACATACCGACAGTTCGGACACGTCCCGCTTTTTGCAAGCCACGTATGGATACAACGCGCATGGAAATTGTGCTTGCAAGGCATCTCTTTTACTACTTCTCCATCACCAAACTCCTCAAGACAAATACTACATTGTTGCAAATCACTACCTGCCTCTATAGTCACATTCGGCAATGCCTCGATCGATTTCTTAGAAGCGGGACGGGGCTCCAAAGGCTCACCATCCGAATTGCCGGCAAATACAAGGGTTCGGACATGGATATATCCTGGAGGAGCAAATTCTTGCAGCATCATATTAAGCAGAATGTGATCTACTCCATCCGGCATGTTTATTGTGATGGAATCCTCGCCGCTCATAATTTTGTATTAGCTTCGCTTTTGCTTTGGCCGCCACCGAATTCGTAGTTGCACACGAGACAAAAAAAAAAAAAAAAACTAGTTGTATGCATGTCCTTGACGTAATCTCTCTCTATATATACAACTCATGAAGATAAGGTTCAACTTGTTGGTTATCGAGATGGACTGACCCACGCCATTGGACTTACGACTTTAACTAGAATTGGTATACGACTTTAATTAGAATTGTATTATGTTGCGTCTTTTTTGTCTTATGAAAATCTGCCAACGTCATTGTAATCAGTGTCTCGGAATGGTAGGAAATCCTAGCTTCGCAGCATCACTACGCGGACAAATTTTGTGTCATTTAAGGTTCTTCTTGCAGTTTATTTCCAACACGAGTTATAAACCAGTTTTCTAAGTCCTGGTTGAAACTAAGTAACAACAATCATAATCTGGAACTAATTAGCACGTAAAAATCCCTTCCTAGAGTTTCGTTTAATAGTTCTCATCTAACAAGAAAAAAAAAGCCTATTTCCACGTCGATAAATATGAAATTTAACAGGCCGAATAAATAGGATAGTACTAGGTATGGTAGTAAGAAATTCAGAAGCTGGTAAGATTCTGATCGTGACCCTTTTTAATTGTGAAACAATAAAAAGGGCCATAATAACTTGTAGCTTGAGATAATCCTATGCAGTTTTTAATATAGTTTTTGACATTCAGAATTAATTACAACTCTCCTAATATACAACTAAACTCTACAGAGAAGAAGTTGCATCTTTCCCAGAAAATTCACCAAACCAAACACCCAAAGCTAAAAACATTACACAAAATGTCCAACTTCTAAAACTCCCGGGCACCGACCCCTCATGATCCGACCCGGAATCCGTCCTCCTGGCACGTGACCCGTCTTCAGATCGGATCCGGAATCCGTATCGGCTACCAACTCAGTCGACCAGGATCCGTTATCCTGGTCGCTTCCGCTTCTCCCATAACGTACCTACCGACAAGGCACGACCCGTGTATAAGCAGCCTACCCGAGAGGCGGCGTCCTCGTTATGGACTCCGGAAGGTCCCCGCCGGCGCCGGACGACATTGCAATGTGGCAATATGGTTTGAGTGGATAAATGATTAGGGGGGATTGAAAGGGTTCCACTATTTAGGTTTTTAGGGTTTGTTATGAACTATCTCAATAATCGAGCTAAACCAAATGAAGAAACTCCAAACCTCAAAAATTAATTGGGGCGCAAGGGATATATTAGAAAGAATCGAGTTTAATAAAAAAAATTGCGAATTAATGGGTTGAAATATGAATTTTTGTAGTATGTGTCCTAAATGAAATCGAGGGATATGACTCAAAATTAATATATAATTATAAGTTAATTGTTAGATAATTAACAAATTTAATTCATTAATAATTAATAAGACTTATTTGTTCTAGCGTGTTTCCACATGACCGTTGTACGAAATAATGTTATTGATTGGTTCATGATTACAATTGGATCAGATATGTGAACGATTTTCAAGAGGTTCTTTACTAATACAAAATCTCAAAATTATTGAAACTAATTTATAATTGTCTCTTTTCTGAGTGTTCATGATTACAATTGGACAAGATATGTGAACGATTTTCACGAACTTCTTTACTAATACAAAATCTGAAAATTATTAAAACTAATTTATAATTGTCTCTTTTCTGAGTGTGCATGATAGCCACGTTCTACCACGTGGCATGTCACGCATGCATACATGACACATTTCTGCCATGTAGCGTGCCATGTAGGCATATACAATTTTTGGGCCTAATAGGCCCAATCCCAGTTTGACCCAGGGTGCAAACTTGGTTTTGGCCAGCAGAAAGTTATAGTATAAACCAATATATAAATTATTTTAGTTTTTTAACCGTGAAACTACCACGCAGATTAACAACTTTGATTTCTGTATATAAAAAACTGAATTTAATATTTGGAATCAACAATAATTTTTATGACGTTCTAATTTGTGTAAATATTTCTCCACAGGTAAAACACCTCTTATTTATTTCTTCCAAACAAAAATATCATAATTTAGGAACCAAAGAATTAAAAAAACAGAATAATCAGGAAACTAGAAAAAATAGGAATCAGACGTAGCCATCAAATTATGCCCGTTGCATTAGAGACTTTTAGTACAAGCAACCAAATTGCAATATATATTTCTTTTAAATTGATATTTGAAAGTTAATTTTTTTCCCAAAGGACTCCAACACAAGTAAAGGATGTTCACAATCACATGCAGAAAATCGTTGCACCATCCTAATATTCGAATTTCAGAAAACGTGGCTTCAAATGGGAGGAAAATAATTACCATTCCAATCTACGTAACGGAAATAAACAAATTGACTAGATGATCTTAGTATTTTTTTTTGACTATTTGATATCAAAATATTATTTTTTTTCATTTAATCACATTAGAATATTTTAAAAGTGGTTAAAAATATTTTTATAAATATTTGATGTATAACGAAACTCAAATTCATTTTTCTGTCCGATAAAAAACATGGGAAAGAAATGACATAGGATTGTTCGTTTGGTAAATCCAAATTTCGAATATAAAAATTCCGACAATTGAAAATTCGGAAAAAATTCTACCAATTCCAAATCAAAATAATTTCAATATTTACCGAACCATGCCATCTGGGTTACCCTTTTTTGCATCTTTCTATTTTGTCCGGTTCGAAGGGGGTTTAAAGCGAGGGCTTCTTCTTATGGGTGGAGCCCCGACCCGACCCACTTTGGAGTCCGAGCCCTGCTAGAAGCGGGAGCTAGCTAAAGACTCCTCCTTTTTATTTTCTTGGGCACCGGAATGGATCCGAATCCGGTCGACCTCTGTGAAATTTACCGGTGTTACTGTGGTAAGTTCCCAATTCCTCTAGTTTCTTTGTAGGAGCGAGCGAAAGATCGGTGCTTTAGATTTTGTTATTGGTTGTTTGGTGTTCTTGTCCGAATTTTGTCAGTCTTCGATTTTTTACGGGTTATTCGAATTGCCGAACTGGGTTTTACGTCCAGGTTTTGTCTGAAGGTTTGTACTCTTCCTATTTGCAATGCTGGGCTGGGCTGTGAGAATGATTGTGGTGGTTGTGTTGCCCTTTTGATTTCGATGGCTAATTGAGTTATTTGTTGCTACCTTCGCACTTTCCAGACGTTAGGTCCAGGAAAGCTTACGATGAAGAAGGCGGTGGGCAACATGATGAAATGCCAGTGAGTAAATTTTCAAGGGAGGCATTGGCTCAGCTCCTGAACTTTGTAGAGTTAAGAGTGCATCCTAGGTAAATATATTGGTACTATCGCTCTTTGGGGCAACCCGCAACGTGGCAGTATGATTTCGAGTCCGTGTTGTTTTGAGAAATCTTGTGTTATGTAATTGATTTCTTATGAATTGGTAAGATGGACATAGGTGGAATAAATTGTGGCATAAGCTTGGACATGATCGGTTATTGAATTGTGACTTGTGAGAGAATGAGTTAGGACATGCTTTTGACAGAAAAAAGGATAGTCATCTTAATGTAAGAGACCTGTTATGATGGTCCTTTACCTGTACAAAGAGCTTGCAGCTGAATCAACATTCTTATTTTTTTTTAGCTTGCTGGATGAATAACCCGACTATTAAACGTCACTTGTCTGCGGTTCCTTTATTTTGGGATCCATCTCCTTTCCTATGAGGTCATAGACAATATATGCATTGCTTGCCAAACCACCGCTTATTACCGGTTTCCGACGACCAAATGTTCTCTTCTTTTGTACTACGAGAGTTGTCGACAGTTGCTGATCTCGGTGACCTCCAATAGTGTTGCCTGTTCTGCAGGTCGATGGGAACTCTTCCTTTATTGTTATGTTATTTAAGTGTGAATAATTTGGTTGTCTATTTTTTTTTTTTTTTACTTTTTCAGTATACCGATGCTTATCTTAATATCTTTGAATATAACATGAGGTCCTTTTTTTGGCTCCATTGTAGGATTTCAGTTTTTGATGAACTTCAGAAGCTCATGTCAAAGCTGAGCATTGGGGTGAGAAACTATATGTTTTAAGTACTTGAATCTTCTTGTTTCTTTTTCTTTATAAGATACTCTTTGTTTAGTTTTGCGTGTGGGTGAAGTTTAACCTCTGCATACTATCTTCTCTTCAGGTGGATTTCTCCGAGTTCTCTAGATTTTATGAGTTTGTTTTCTTTATATGTCGTGAAAATGGCCAAAAGAATATAAGTAAGCATCCCAGCATTCCATAATCTGGAGGGGGTATAGTTTTAATGAACATCAAGCTAATGTTAATCATTATCCTGGAATATTTGGCAGCCATCAATAGGGCAATTGCTGCCTGGAGATTGGTTCTGGCTGGGAGGTTTCGATTGCTAAACCAATGGTGTGATTTTGTTCAGGTAGAGTGAGATGGCCTGAATGCTTTGCGTGTTATCTTTGCTATTCCTTTCTTGCATTGGGGTGCATTCTAAACAAAGATACATGGTTTTGCTATTCTTTCATAGAGAAACGATGCTATAGTTTCCTGTATTTGTTATTGACCTGTTTCTGGTGAACATTTTGATGGGTTCAGGAAAAACAGCGACACAACATCTCTTTAGATACATGGCAACAAGTTTTAGCTTTCAGCCAGTGCGTGCACGAGAATCTTGAAGGCTATGACCCAGAAGGTATATTTCCCTGAGAATATTGCTACACAAATCAGCCTGGTGCTGTTTTTCATCCACTCTTTGGTTTAACTGGAGTGGTAAACTTCCCACTCCCAGTTCCAACTTGTTAGAGCGAACACCAAATATTATGACCATTTTGTTATGTTCAACTTTGTATAAGTTTCTTTTTATTGGATGTTTATATGATTGCAGTTTAAAGTCATTGCAATTTCTTTTGCTTGCCGCTCTAAACCGCCACTTCCTTTTGATGAATATGCTTTGTAATTGTGTTTTATCCATTTCAGGTGCTTGGCCTGTGCTAATAGATGACTTTGTTGAGCATATGTACAGGTTTGTTTTCTTCTCCTTAACAATGGGATCCGAAATGAGAAAAATGTGTACTGATTATTCTTTTGCGTTTACATGTTAATTTACCTATCACATTATCTCTATTAGCCAATATATTGTCGTTGTATACTGATTATTCTTCTGGTTAATCTGCATGCACAGTGTTCTCTAAGCATGTAAATTTTGACTACTAGAGCCTTCTATATATTCCGAGGACTCTTAGGCTCGACAATATATATTTGAAATTAACAGCTAAAAAGCTGTTACTCTTATAAATAATAGCAATTTTTTCGATGGTGGTAATTGATTATGCAAGAGCACAGGCTTTTACATGCCGCCTAAGAATTTTTATGTCTTTCCTCTCTTTTCATTATGTTCAACATCCTTATCCAGTTAATAATTTTGTGCAGGTTATTGGGATACAACAATGATCTTAACCTCTCATGTAATTGTGGTGGTTCTGTATCTCAGTCTTGCCTCCTCGATGAACCTCTTCCTGGTATTGCTGTATGTTCTCTTTTCTTTTAATACAATCACTGCTGCAAGTTTGATGTTGCTGATCCATTAGTGGCTATACTCCTAATCTTTGTTGTAGGCCTGAAAATTGCTCCAGGTTTGAAGAGGAAGTCACTCAGCTTCGATCTCGACGAAATGGAATTCTCAGATGACATACATCCCACTTACTCTAGTCCGAATCGTATGCATTTTGTGAAGAGAAATAAGTTGACTGCCTATATCAATAGACCCTTTGACGACGATCCCGCAGACCATTCATGTGGCAATTGCGTGGAAGCTAATAAGCAGAGTAGTCCAATTGGGTCGTCTAAGTCCCCTTGTGCGGTGGAAGGTTGCTTGTCTAGAGGCTTTGCAGGGCTGTTCTCAACACGCTCCTATCTGCAACTCGACCGGGAGAGAAGAGTGTCATATACATAGAGCTACGGGGTCTGGTCTGTTGAACAGTTACAGTAGAGCTTGCCAAATTTCTTGACGACATAAGAAGACGCATGGGCAGGGCTTGGGGTTATAATTGTGGTCTGTGATTTAATTATTTTATAGCTTGGCGGAGGCTAAGTTTACGGATTGAATGTAAATTTTGAATAAAATTGCTGCTGTTCTACTTCAGAAATCAACAAGATGATGGATTATTTGCCTGCTGATAAATGGACGACTATTTCTGAACATCTTGGTCCAAACGGTCTTTTTCTAATTAATTTTATTCCCGAGTCAATCCCTATGAGGCAAACAACGAGTTAGACGCTCAGGCTATAGCTATTATTAAGCCAGGCTATAGCTAAATTACATTCTAGCTATGTACTTGGAATCTAACGGTCCTCTGGCAGCATCAGCTTCGGAAATGCAAAAAAAGAAGTTGCCTCCTTGGTCAAGGCTAGTCCTGCAAGCACCGAGGGAAGACGAACGGCAATCAATCACGTCGACTAATAACCTACCGCAGGCCACCCTCACCAAGAAGAAGAATTCCCGGACTATCAGCCGCTTTTACCATTGGTACTTGGCAGTAACAAGGACCTCCTCGTACTTTTCGGCTGCATGGTCCCAGCTAAGGTCTTGCGACATTCCTCTTCTTTGGAGTCCCTCCCAACTGTTCTTGAACTCCCGGTAGGTCCATAAGCAGTTTCCCAGAGCATCTGTCAACTTAGTTGCTTCAGCGCTATCAAATGTCCAACCCAGACCCGTCTCATTGAACGGGTCGAAAGGCTGGACGGTATCCCGCAAGCCACCAACAGCGTGAACGACTGGTATTGTGCCATACATCATAGCATATAGCTGGTTCAACCCACAAGGCTCGAATCTTGATGGCATTAGCAGAATATCTGCACCTGCAGTTATTCTATGAGCCGTCTTCACTGAAAATCCAACCCATCCCCTGACTCTGTCTTTATACTGGTCTTCAAAGTGCCTTAGCATCTGTTCTAAGTCCTGCCTGCCAGTACCCAACATAACTAGTTGCGCATCCTGACCCATTAACCACGGAACTGCTTCAGCTATGAGATCGACGCCTTTCTGCTGGTCTAATCTCCCAATGAAACCGATAAGTGGGACGTCCGGTCTGATAGGCAAACCAAGCTCCCTCTGTAAGGCTGCTTTGCATTGAGGTTTGCCTGTATTGAGAGTTTCCAGGGAGTAATTAGTATAACCGTCTGACTGCAAATGAACATCTAGACGCGGGTTCCACTCTTTCGTATCAATCCCGTTAACAATGCCTCTCAGTTTCCAATCATTCTCATTCACGATGTTGTGCAGACCCCATCCGCCTTCAGATGTTTTAATCTCCCAGGTATAACCATGACTAACAGTAACCACCCGATCAGCTGCCTTGAGACCAGCTGCAAAGATATTGAGGTGCTCGCCACCAAGTGGATCGTATAGCCTGAAAAGGTCAATGTAGTGCGGTGGCAGATCCAAGTAGGAAAACTCCGCTAGTGGTCCTCGTCCCTGCATCAAGTAGTCATCAGCATTTAGGATATGTAGATCATACAAACATTTCTCAACCGAAACTTGAAGTTCAACTCCATAAAAAAGAAAATAAAACAGGACACACCTGGTGTGCTAAGTTGTGAATTACAAGAACTGATCTCGTATATTGCATCAAGCCATTGTCACGATAATAAGCCTTCAAATACACCGGCAACAAGGCAGTGTGCCAATCATTAGCAATGAAGACCAGGTTTCCATCCCCATAACAAACACCACCACATGGGACGTACCAAGGCACCTACATTTTTACATTGTTCACTGAAAGAGTCACTCATAAAGCAAAAAGAGTACCATGCGCTTAAATCAGAATTTTAAACAACTGATTGTATGATGCAAAATTTTCAAGTCATAAATAGTATTGGCCTTGAACGATGTTTCATAAATGTACCTCAATTGCTGCTTTGCAAAAGAGTACCATCCGTTTTAAGATATCCTGTAGATTAATGGCCCAAGGGCACACGAAATCCAAGGGTTAGACAAGCAGTCAATCGAAGTCTTGAAAACAATCATAATGCGACTAAGATTTAAGGGTTGAACGGAATTGAAATATTGACACAGACAAGCAGTCAGTCTTCATATAGATCTGTATGATTAATCATACTCCCAAAGATAGAGCTCCAAACTTATGGAATCAGCATCCCTTTGTTTCAAATGTTCAGGTCTTCGGGAACACTTATTCAATATTGTCTGAGTGGGTTCTTGCAACTTCACATAGATCTCTAGGCTTTAATCAGACTCCAGAAGATGGGGTTACAAACTTAAGGCATTACCATCTCTCTGTTTCAAATTGTTACGTCTTTGGTGTCGTCTACTTTGGGTTAAAAGGTGCTCAGTACAGATTTAGCCTATCCAAGAATAACGAAAAAATTCAAATCATGACAGTAATGCTACTCACCACTCGGTTTCCTCCATAAATATTGTTTTCAATATGACGAAAAACAGGGGAATCAATGAATACAAAATCCACGCCATCAATGAAAGCTTGGTAGTATTTTACTTCCATATCCTGTAAAGTGAGACATGATTTCCAAATTACACAAGAAAGGATATTACGATTCAGTACAACAAGCGAACAGGTCCGGCCATAGGTCTCAAGTTTCCTCACCTGACCATCTACTTTGTACCTTCTTATAACTCCAGAATATTGAGGTTCAGCATAGTCACCATAACGAGGCGCTAGGACCTACAGAGCAAAACATCTATAAGCAAATAGAAAAAAGCATGCACTAATAAATTGAAGATTTGTGAATAGTAGTTATATCATATATAATAGTTACAAAAGAAAATTATCTCAAAGAATAAACACCACCCCAGCTGTGAATAGCCAGGATTTCTGAGTTATACAGTTTGAAAGTTGGAGGAAATAGGAACAGTTATGCTTGGTACAATATTTGCTTGTGTTACTGTCTATGCCAAAAATTGAACAACACAAAGACAAAGTTTATTTTTGCATTAAATAATGAAGTACTTGAAAATTTGGTCGATGCATTTGAAGGCCACATTACCATCACCCTGTGTCCACGTCGTGCCAAAGCTTTTGGTAATGATCCAGCAACATCGCCAAGCCCACCTGCAAGAACGGTCTTTATATAAGCCCCAAAAATCATTGACAATGAGATAGCCCGACATCCTCAACAGTTTAACATCTGTCAGCCTACCTGTTTTTGACCACGGAGCACATTCTGCAGCTACCAAAATCACATTCATTACATTGGGCCCTGCCAAAGGAGGTGGTACTTCACCTTCATCCCCAACAACCGACGATGCTCCATCAGTCCTGTCATCACTCTGATCATAAAATGAACTCTCCAAAGGTGGAAGCTCTTTTGACCACACTTTCTCTGTAGTGGTATCTTCCGACGGTCTAGTAAAACTCTCGTCAGAGACAGTACTTTCCAGAATCAGGTCAAGTCCATGTTCTGTCCTATCATCAACAACACTAGAAGCTAATGGCTCAGCTTCTGCCACCTCCTTATCAATAACTTCATGGACATACCCACCCGAAACAGAGCTTCCATTTTGCTGTTCAATAACGTCGCCTTCACCAGTCGTAGCCTGATCCTCATACGATGAAGAGGCCTTCTCGACATCCGGGTCCAGAATACTGTCTTTTATATCAGTAATCAGTTTCCTCCTTTCAGCAATCTGCAACGGCAACGAATTATGAATCCCAAATCACATCATCTCATACCCAAAACTAATCCTCCAAATAAATACCAAGGACAACAAACCATCTAAACACAAAACACTAGCCTCAAAGACTTCATCTTTATCACATTTTACACAAGCTAAACTTCCCGAAACTAACCCGATCACCGGAATGCGGCTAAAAAAGAATATCACCTGCTGAAGTAGGTTCCTTTGCAAGGCGAGGACCCTCTTGCTTTTCTCAATGGTGGCGTCAAGTGCATCATCTGCCCCGTCACTGTCCTTCCCAGCTGCTCTCAGTGGCTTAAACCTCAGAGGGAACCCATTGCTATGGACAGACAAGTCAAAGGTTGACCTTTTCGGGCTGTGATTAAGAAATGGGAACCTGGGTCCGGTCTGGGTCTGAGTAAAGGAACGAATAACGCTTTCTGCCTTCACTTTACCCGCAAAAGGAAGTGGCCCAACGGACGCCATCCACCTGCTCGACGAATTGTCTCAGAGAAGATAAAGCCTCAAAGAGTGTGTTTTTTGGAGTAAAAAAATAACGGAATTTTTACAAGGTGGGAGACAAGGGAACCCAATTCAGGAATTTGGGAATTATTATGCAATGATTCAGGAAACAATTACATGGGAAGAAGAGATTTCTGGTGGGACCCACTTGGGTGTGATGAGTGATGACTGATGTGAGGAAGAGAGTGTTTTAATTTAATGGTGAATTTTTTAATTATGGAATGATTTATTGAGGTTCAAAATTGGCCATTGGATTTTGGAACGGACATGGAGTTCCATTCAACGTGTGTATTTAATTTAGCTTTCTCCGCATCAATATGTTCTCAATTTCGTAATTCTGGCCTTATATGCTTGGATTTGTAGGCAAAAAAATATAATAATTGAATTTCGCTTATGTATACACATAAGCATCCAAGACATAGATTAAATGATAAGTCTGTTCTGACACTCTCTGCATAATTCTTGAACATAAAAAATATGAAGTCATGCTTTCCATGTGAAGCATTCATTACTCATATAAAATAAGCACCGTATTTTGATGTTATTTTCGAAAATTTTCATGCTCGTAGATCTAATGTTAAGTATGCGTGAAAACATTTCGTGCATACCATCTCTCTCTTAATTAGTAACACCTTACTCAAGAAAGACATAATTTGGTTGCTATTATAATTAAACACGTCAAAAAAAATTCGACCTAAACATAAAAGTAGAGGAACGTCATTTTCCAATAAATTTAAAACGTGGCAGGACTGATTGGAATGCTCACGATTTCCACTTTTATTCAGACAGAGTGTACGTTTATTTTGTAGGGTGGAGAAAATTTTGAAATGGTACGTGTTTCTTCGAATTTGTGAGGTGGTTTTTTATCCATTGCGATTATTTATTCGTGGTTCATGTTCTCTCGCCGTCAACGTCAATGATATATTTTTCACGGACTAAGTTATTGCGTTTTTTTTAAACTTTATATCAGTTTCTTTTGCAAGTGCAAGCGAATTAATCAAAGTTTGATTCATATATAATTTTTTAAAAATAAAAAATTCTATCCAAATTTTTTTAAGAAAATTTTTGAATAAGTATTTGACAGTTATGTTAAAAAAAATTCGAACTCAAAATATGCAATCAAGTATATAATAAGCCAACAATTTTATCATGATCTCAACGATATGAAGTTTCTAGTTACACGTAACAATCAGACAATAATTGTTCCGGGCTTGTCTTCTGGACCGAACGTCAATGGGCCCACAAGAAAACGTATAGTTTTATACGATTGGAAAAATACCCCCGAAAAAGATTAAATATAGTATTTTAAAATAATTAACGTATTATAAAAGTATAGAACAAACAAAGACCAATTCTTATCTGTCACTATATTAATCACACTACACATGTTACATATTTTGAATATCATACCCTACGCGGTTACTAATTAGATTGATTAGTCAATTTTCCAACTAAGACATGATCTTCTTCCAAAAAATAATAAGGGTGGTGCACCTGGAGATCGTATAATCAGATTGAGAAGTGTTTTAAGCTGTGTAAAAAATTGATGTGTTATTTTTTTGAGCTTTTCTAATATCGTACAAATACTTAAAATTGAGAAAACTAACTTTAAATAAAATTTTAAAGTTGCGGTGTGTAGTACATTGCCCTGTTATGTAGTACAATCCTAGACATGTTCTGTTCTTATGAGTTTTTATGAAAACAAGGCAATGCAACTCGCTCTGTGTTTTTGCTTCTTCTGTTTTAGTGAGTCCGCTCAATAAACCGAGAATGCTGGAACTAATGGGTCTTTGTTTTTGTCCAGTAGACAAGGCTCTTTCATTTCTACGAAAAAGGTTTTGCGGAGTTACTAGTGGGTAAATAATACTCTTTCTAACTAGTCGTAGAATTTTAACGGGTCTTTTAACAAGGTGAACAACCACAATCTCAGCATGAAGACATGGTTTTGGCATGATTATAGAGCGCAAAGTTCAATTGTCACCAATGTAGGCTATCAAGTATCGTGTGGAACCACAGCACTCAACTTGCAGGTCCACATTGAGCTTAATGTGATTATGTTGGAAATCACATGTATATGCCGCGACGATTTGGAACATTGGGCAGCAAAAAACCAAAGTTATCTTTCAAGACTTGACTATGGTGCTTCAGAAAAATTTTTCCAACATAAAATCAAACTGCTGGCTTACAAGTGCGACATGTACTAATAAAATAAATTTTAAATTAAAATAAAATTACATAATCCATTTCCAAACTACAAATACTGGACCACCATTTCTGAAGAGCTTAGCGGTAAACTTCTTAGCTTTTTTTTTTCAGAAGATAACATAATTGCAGCTAATGAAGCATTAGTCCTCTCAAAAGACACAACTGTGAAATATTTTGGCCTGGCGTACTGACAAACGGAAGAGCCTCAATAATACCATGATGATTACTTAGATCACACCACATCAAACTTTATTTACCACCCCCGCGCTTTGTATAACCAGACCACCGTTACAGAACTCCAAAGGCCAATACAACTCCAGGAGTGGGATGGTCCATAACTTAGTCCACGATTCTGCTACACCGGGTTGGAGCAAGACCCATATTTCTATGCTGCGTGTCACCGATTTTTCGTCCGCATGTTCGGCAGCAACTCAAGGCCAGGAAGCCATTCACAGTGAGCAAACGTTGAGAGGACACATATTCATCATCGATGTTTTGGATGGGGGAGCTGAAAGTTGTAAATATCTCAGTGGCCATGTCAAAGGAGACTATGCTGCAGTGTGCACACACATTGGTCGCAATGTCCCATCTGTACGCCGTCCATGAGCAACTCCTCCCGCCCTCTGGCCAAGCCAGGCTGCTCCGTGCACTGCAATCATTTATTAGCTTTCTTGTATCTATCCCAGTGGGACTGATTTCTCTCCAAGAATCCAAACTTGATATGTATATCGAAGCCCGGTATGTATAGTGCAATGGCTGCTCACTGCTTTCAGCTTGGACTGCAGATATCTTAACAACCTTGAGGTCGCCATCATATTCATCAAATCCGAAACTATATTTATAGAATCCTTGAAGATGATGATCAGGTTGTTGATGGTCGGGGAGTGCCCTCAACTCAACAGTTGTTGGATTCCAGAGGAAACACATTGCCGTCCAAAACTCTGCAAGGCAGACAATGCCTTTGCAGGATCCTACAACCACATGAGTGCACATAAAGTTGGGAAGCGGAGCGGTGCAAATTTAGTCGAAGCGGAAGATGTTGGAGATTCTAGGACAGCGTAAGAATCGTTGACAATTTCTACAATGGTCAGGGACTTCTTGTGCGCCTTGCTCAAGAGGGAAATTCTTCTTTGGAGGAATGCCTGGTCGGATATAATACGATGCAACGATTTGCACAGAGTTTTGAAACGAATAGAAGAGCTAGGAGGCAACTTTTCCAATATCAACATCATCAAATCCTCTGGTAGATGAACACAACCCATGGTGGTATTCTTCTTGCTATATTTCTCTTCCTCGGCACTACATAAACAAATAACAACAATTTCCGGAAAATTAGATTCGCCCAAAACTTCTCTGGCCGTTGAGAAACATGAGATATAGTTTTTTTCTTTGTAAGAATTCTAAATCAGACGTATGTAAATTATGATCATCACAGGTTTCATCCTAGTCATAATTAACTAAATCAGTTCATGGCCATAGATCAAGGAAATATTACCTCATGATATGAAAAGGATGTCAAAATCTGCTCTTCGAACAATTACAACAGAACAAACCGAACCCTAATTTTAAAGCTAAGAAAGCAACGTGCCAGGTAATATTTTTTATAGTAATAAAGGCGTCCTATATATATTTTCCTTAAACCAAAATTTAATTAATAAATCAGTAGAGGTAGAATCCGAAACTACAACTACCGCATGATTCCTTCAATTTCTATTTTGGTTTGGATTGATAAACTTACTGATTTTCAAACACTCCTCCGAAAAACAAACTCCTCGAGTCAACAAGGTTACAACGTCGGCGTGTCGTACGTATTTGATAAGTAGATACTTGTTTATTGATTGAATGATAAGAACGTAAAGAAAAGTAATTGCTATTACCCATAGTAATTGAAATACTAAAAACGAAAAACAATTTCGAATAGAAAAAAGATATTAATACAAATAAAAAAAGATTATAAATACAAACAGGAAACTAAGCCGATGTAATGTCCGGATTCTTCTTGTGCCTTCGCTTGTAGGAACATCCATCCCCACATAACATCATATCCATTGGAGCTAACAACTCCAAATTACTTCACTATAAATACCGCAACGATTTGGAACATACAGCAAGAAACCAAGTCATCTTTCTTGGCATAAACTCGGATCAGACCTCATTATCCACGATTCCAAGAAACTCCATGGAGTGACTTAATTGGTGCTGCAGAATATTGTCGTAAATCTGTAGTACAATACAAAGACTAAATGTTCAAAGTAGACCAATCGAAAATTCTGTCATTTTAAAGTAGAAAACAGTAAACTAAAATAAAATTGCATAATCCATTTCCTTGCCACAAACTGGTAACAAGAGCATGAAGAGCGTATTAATCGCATACTTCTTTTTTCTCTTCTCCTCTCCTTCCTGTAGATAAGAAACCTAGAGGGATTTATTTTAGTTTGGTGCTACTGTTCATCAAAATTTACCAAAATGACACCCAATTCGCGAAAATGACCATTTTGATGCCCAGGTCAGATTTTCGGGTAAAAAATCCGTAATAAGGACGAGAAACCGGGTTTTTACCCAGTGAACCGTATTATGAATTTTTAATCCATTTTGCGAATCCGGATTAAAAACCCAAAATACGTTACATAATACGAGTTTTTTTTACCTTTTAGTTTCTGGAAATAGATCTCAAAAAATTATGTAGATTAAAAAAGAAATTCTCAAATCGGACATCTGAGCACCAAGATGTGGTTCTTCAAAATGTTTTTTAACATAATCTCTCGATTTTAATTTTTTTGAATTTTTCTAAACTTTATAAAAAATAAAAAAATAATAAAAAAAGAAAAAAAGCCATCTTTTGTTTGGACCAGACCTGGTTCTGACCAAGATATAGTTTTTTTCTCGTGTCTTTTTTAGTATTTTTTTTCAAATTTAAAAAAATTCAAAAAATTCAGATTGATAGATTATGTAAAAAAGTTGAAAGAGCAATATCTTAGTGCTCGGATGTCCAATTCGAGATTTTTTTTTAAAATCTGCATAACTTTTTGAGATCTATTTCAAGAAACCAAAAAAATGGGTAGAAAACACGTAATATGTTTTGTATTACTGGTTTTTTACCCGTATTATGGAATTCGGATTTAAAACATGTAATACGGTTGATAATTAAAAACCATGATTCTAGTTATTACGGGTTTAAAACCTGTAACCTGGTTCGACCCAACCACGTGGACACCTTTTCTGTAATTTTAGAAATTTTGATACCATTTTGATAATTTTTATTGAATAGTAGCACCAAACTAAAAAAATTCACCTGGAACTACTAAAGCATGAGTCCTCTCAAAGGCCACAGCTGCCGAAATTCATAGGCCTCTCTACTCGCTATCGGAAGAGCATGAATCTCAACTCCAGGATTACTTAGATCACACCACATCAAACGATCATCCACTGTATTGTATCTTTTTATAACCAGACCACCGTTCCAGAACTAAGCTCTTTTAGGAATCAAAACACAACAAACCGAAACTAAGTAACCTTGATTCTAAACCTAAGAAATATAGAGTTTCTAAGCCCATTAGAGAATAAAAATACAAAGTAGAGGTAGTAGAATGGGACACTAGTCTCGGTAGAATTAACATACGGTATATCCCGATCCAAAAAATCCCAAATAACGAGATTATAAAAAAATCGCGATTCCGAATTGAAATGATTTTGGTATTTTTCGAATATCTAATTAAAATTTCGGGATTATAGCAAAAATATAAAAAATCGTAGAAAATATAAGGCAGGCCAAAGTACAACGAAGTTTATATAATGTGAGCAAAGTAAATCTATTGTCCACACAAAATAAAAAATTTACGAGAACCAACTTTACAACCCAGTCGTAAAATCTGCACAAAATACAATTTGACCGAGAACAAAAATCACAGATCAACGAGAAGTGAATAAACCTTTTCCGAGTCAGGCCAGAGCCTGACTCTTAAAGAAAATACCAATGCTCAAGGTCAAAGATGGGCATAGTCGGACTCTAAAGACCTCTGGAAAGAAGCGGTCGCTTTTGGGCATAAGATGACGCAGGATCGGCCGGTCAAAATTGAAGAAAATTGTTATGAGGAAGTTTCTCGGCATCGGAATTTGTCGCAGTTGGCCGAAGAATCATCGTGGGAGGCGGATGAATCGTCAGGGAAGAAGGCAGAAGAATCAGCAACGGGAGAAGGTTGGGCGAGGAGGGAGAAGCAGTTACGGCCGTTAAAAGCCGTTACTAGCCATTGCTAACGGCTGTAACGGAAAGGAGGACGTGGGTAAGTTCGTGTGGTTTTTGGTTCATTTCAATGTAGTCCTTGTGTAAGTTCAATTTCGTCTTCTGAAGTTGTAATTAAGTGTTGTTTTACCCAGGAAACTTGAAATTATAGTTTGTCTGGGTTGTAAGAATATGTGTGGAATGAAAATCATATGGTTGTTTAAACCAATTCTCTTCCAATCTCCGATTTCTTCTCAATTTCAAATTTAAATTCTAACTGGACAATTGACGAATCTGTGTAAGTGTTCTTGCAAAGATTTTGAATTGTAACTATTTTTATTTAATTTATCCTGAAAAGTATCTTCCACACTTCAAAAATTCTCATTCCATTACTAACATTAGAGCATTAATTTTTTTTCTCACCCTAGGAGAGGGAAGCCCAGGATTTCTTAAAATGGAAAGTTTTTAGATAATTTGAATTATCTTTTGTTAGTTGTAGGAGAATTTTTTTAAAAGGGTTTTAAGAGAATTTTATTGGTTACAACTGGTAATTGACTTGTTCACTTAAAACATATGAAGGAGAATGGTAAGGGAAATCCATCTAGCTAAGCATAAGAGTGGAAATAACTAGAATCTATCATACACAGTGCCCTGAAAACGTAACTTTAATTAGTCAAAGTAACAAGGGACTTTGATTATATGTTGGAAATATTGAACTCAAATGTTACCGGTAAAAATATACCATAAATAAGAAAATACAGTAAAAAAAGCAACTCTATTTTTGTTTAACACAGATTGTAACACAAATATGAATGATAAACTAATATTTCACTAATTACATAAATAGATGGAATTGACCTGAAACTTCTTCTTAGCCTCTATTGAGAGTAAAGTGAAGATCTGAAGCCACTGAAGCATGAGTCCTCTCAAAGGCCACCACTCCTGAATTCCAGTCAATCGGAAGATGAATAGTGCCTCGAGGATCACTTAGATCGCACCAAACCAAACCATCATCTTCCCTCTCCAACGTTTTTATAACGAAACCACCGTTCCAAAACTCCAAAGGCCAATGCAGGTGCCGAGAAGGGTGTCGAATGGCCCACAATTTGGTCCACGATTTCACTACGCCAGGCTTGAGCGACACCCAAATTTGTGTCCGGCTTGTATTTGGTGTTTCATCTTGGAAGCAACACAAGGCCAGGAAGCCGTTCAACGTGATCAAACGTAGATCAGGAATGCAGCTTATTCGGCTGATTCCGATGTCCATGGGTAATCTGAAAGTGGTGAAGGCCTCAGTGGCCATGTCGAAGGAGACTATGTTGCACTGTGCATGCACATCGGTCTCAATGTTCACTCTGTGCGCCATCCACGAACAATGAGTTAGGCTGCTTCGGGAATTGCACTTAGGTATTCTTTTTCCGTTATCTATCCCAATGGAACTGATTTCTCTCCATGAATCAGAACTCAACTCGTAAATCCAAGCCCGATAACGAAAGCCCAAAGCGTTGTTAATTTGGACTGAAGATATCTTAACAATCTTGAGGTCACCATCATATTCATTGAATCCAACCTTATAATGGTATCGGCCTATGGATACTTCAGGATGATGGTCGGGTAGTAACCTCGACTCTGCAGTTGTCGGATTCCATAGGATACACCTTCCCGTCCATGAATCCGCAAAGCAGACAATGCCTCTGGATGATCCTACCACCACAAGATCGATCCACGTCTTAGGAAGTGGCAGGAGTGGTGAAAATTGAGTCGGGGTGGAGGATGTTGGAGATTCTAGGATGGCATAAGATGAGTTGATCCCTTTGGTGATGGCCAGGGACGTCTCTTGCCTCTTGGTCCACAGGAGAATTCTTCTTTCGAGGAAGCCCTGGCCGGATAGAATACGATTCCATGACTTGCATACGCTTTTAAAACGAAGGGACGATGCTGGAGACAACTGTTCCAATATTGGGTTCACCAGCTCCTCAGGTAGATAAAGAGAACCCATGACTGTGATTTTCTGTCGATCTTTCTCTTACTGCGTAAATAGATAAATACAGTTTCATCAGACAATTTAATATGCCCAGATATATTTGTAGAAACCAATAAATAATCATATGAGTAGCAACAATGTTGTTGGGAAAACAACATTATCAAGTCGCTATAAGTTTATTAAAAAATGCTACTCCGATTAGTTTATTATAAAACAAACTTATTAGTTCCAAAGTAAAATATGATGTAACCTATGCCGTCTATATAATTTCTCTAAATCGAATGACCCACAATACAAATATTTTTCAATCTAGATTGTCATGGAGAATCCATCTTTGATTGAAAAACAGTCTAATACTAGAGTCCTAAATAACTTAATTTACCTAATAAACTATTGATAAATACTAAACTTGTAGATAAACACCGTCATGGTTAAATTAGATAAATGTTCAATATAGATAAGTCAAACCTGCCTACGTCAAAATAGGATCGGATATTCTAAACAATCTTTGGACTCGCCTAATTGTCTCTAATGTCTGATTAAATATAGAATAACGATGTTATTTTTATCCACCACGAATTTTAAAAAAAGCATCCGAGCTTTAATCCTTCTTCATACCTTTCATCCTAACCCTAATTAACGAGCTTAGGACATGGCGATACAGTAGAACATGTTATAGATTTTGTAAAGATGGGATTTAGGATATAGAGAATAGTACCTTATGATATTAAAAGCAAGTCAAAGATCAAGCTCCTCTAATAATCAAAACAAAACAACGTGCCTTGTCTACCGTATGGAAGGCGCCCTGGTTAGGGGTTTTCCTCGTGGTCTAATCTGATGGAGGCATCAATAGTTATTCCTCAATCTACTTATATATTGATAGTGGTTCTAACTTCTAACCCCAATGAATAAACAATTTGAAACTAATTAATTGGTAGAGGTAGATTCTGACACTGACAACTAGCACTTGACCCCTTAAATAGCCAGATGTTTTCCGTCCTTTTTTTAAAGTAAAAATTAAAACAGAACAAACCGAAAACCCTAGGAAGCAAGTAACGGGAGCGTCATACATATAGCGCTTCTAAGCCAATTAGAGAATAAAATAGTTTCCTTAAACCAAATTTCACTAATTAGTCCGTAGACTTTGACTTGGACACTACAATTAGATCGCGTGATTCTTTCAGTTTCCCATTTTGCTTCGGATTGATAATCCTAGTAGTCCAATTCTGATTTCAGCCTGATGATTTCTGATCAGATCCGCAAGCTTAATGATTTTTGCAATTAAGTCCACAAAGATTTCCCCATTATATATTTTTGTCTAAAATTTTATACTAAATGACCCAAAATGTTTCAGTCAGTTTTCAAATGAGCTGGATTTTATGATATATCAATAACTCATATTCTCTTAAGGTTGTAGTGGTGCGGAACGGAAGACGGAGGTTCACGGTCTCGACGTCAACGCTACTAAAGATGGAAGAAGGGGAAGATAAAATAGAGTTTTTATTTCTTATTTCTTGATGATTGAATATATATGTTGATGGTCCTTTTAAGGACTAGAATATCAAGAGGTGTAAACTATATTTATGAAGATTCATGTAGCCAATAATAATGAAGTAGGGAAATATAATTAAGGTAGTAGGTTAATTCGTTGACATGGCCAACTCCCGACCACCCTGCGCATTATCAATAATCCCATTTGATGTAAGGAAGCGTGGAATCTGGAGCAACAATTGATAAAAACGGCTTCATCTTCTTGCCGAATTCCAGAAATATTCAGAAGTGGAAGCTCAATTTGGAGTGTCCGGTGGAGACTGTGGATTCGATTGTAACGGTTTGTTCTATGTACAAAGACAAGAATTTCTGTTTTATCAAAACAGGGTAACTTGCGCTCTGTGTTTGCTTCTTCTGTGGAACATGAACATTCTGTAAATATGGACTTCCCAAAAGACCAATTTTAATCAAGTTTTTACCACTCCAAGGGGAAAAAAAATAGCCTGGAATTGAATTGATAATGTGTCCTTCTGAAGTTACGTGGAGAACATGAAACTAAAACAAAATTGCATAATCCATTTCCTAGCCACAAACTTTATAACGAAACCAGTAATAAAGAGGAATTGACTCACAACACCAATTATGGATATGGGTTAAGATACTTCTTTTTTCTCATGTCCTCTCTCACTGGAAGAACGAAACTGCAGCAACTGAAGCATGGTTCCTTTCAAAGGGCACCACCGCTGCTAAAATCCTCTGGCCTGGCTTACTCGCTATCGAAAGAGCATGGATAGCACCTTGAGGATTACTTAGATCATGCCAAATCAAATGAATACCTACCTCAGTTCTTCTTTTTATAACCAGACCGCCGTTCCAGAACTCCATAGGCCGATGCAGCTCCAGAGAAGGGAATCGGATAGTCCAAAGCTTGGTCCACGATTCCGCAATGCCCGGTTGGAGCAAGATCCAGATTTCCATGATGCTTGTTTCCTGTTTTTCGTCCTCGAATTGGAAGCAAGTCCAGGCCAGGAAGCCATTCAACATGAGCAAATATAAATAGTGCTTGTCATTGATTGGGGTGTCCATGGGAGAGCTGAAAGTAGTAAAGGCCTCAGTGGCCATGTTGAAGGAGACTATGCTTTGTACAAACTCATTGTTCTTACTGTCCCGACTGAGCGCCATCCACGAACAATTATTCCCGTTTGGCGAGCGATAGTAATTAGATATCAGCTTTCTAGTATCTATCCCAATGGGACTAATTTCTCTCCAGGAGTTCGAACTCAATTCGTATAATAAAGCCTGGTAGCGAAAATGCTTTGGTCGCTCAAAGTTGTATATTTCGTCTGGTAATATCTTAACAACCTTGAGGTCGCCATCATATTCATTGAATCCGACAATATAGGAGTATGGGTTCCCCCACCTGCATTCTTCAGGACGATGGTCGGGGAGTAACCTCGACTCTCCGGTTGTTGGATTCCATAAGATACGCTTTCCCGTCCATGTATCCGCTAAGTATACACTGCCTCTGCATGATCCTTCCACACAAAACGTGCACATGTTAGGAAGTATTTGAAATGGTGAAAATTTAGTCGGGGTGGGGGATGTTGGAGATTCTAGGATCGCATAATATGATTTGATCTCTTTGGTGATGACTAGGAGCTTCTCTTGCCTCTTACTCCTGAGGAGAATTCTTCTTTCAAGGAAGCCCGGGGCTGATAGAATACGACGCCATGACTTGCATAAACTTCTAAACCGAACGGAAGCTGCCGGTGGCAAATGTTCCAATATCGGGATCACCAGCTCCTCTGGCAGATAAAGAGAACCCATTGAACTAATTTTCTCGCTATCTTCTCTTCCTCCTCGGCACTGTGTAGATATATAAAAAACTATTTAATTCAACAAATTAGTATGCAAATAAATTAATATGTATATATAAAAACAATAAGTTATTGGGAAAATAACATGACTAAGTCACTATGCCTTTACTGAAAAATCCTACCTTGATTCATCACAGAAAAATTAGAAACAAACTAGTTCCAGTTTAAATTATGATCTATTGTTATTCTAAACAATCTTTGAACTGGCCTAACTCTCTCTAATGTTTGATTAAATATATAAAAACGATGTTATTTTCTTCTACGACGACTTTAAAAAAGCATCAGAGCATTGTTATCCCTTTATATATTTCATAACTAACCCTAATTGACGAGCTCCGGACATGGCGGTAGACAATAACGTGTTAAGATGAAGGATACAGAAGACAGTACCTTATGATATGAAGAGCAAGTCAAGATCCGGCACAAGCTCCTCTTAGAATTAAACCAAGACGAAGCAAAACTAATTAATTCTAATTCCAACGATCCTAGTCTACCGTATGGGACGAGTATTGTGTTTAGGGTTTTTTCCGCATGCGGTAATTTTTCGGTGTTTAGGGTTTTTTCTCATGGTGTTTTTTTTTTTTTGCATCAATAATACTTTATACTCGATCGACTTAGACAAAACCAATCTGAAACCAATTAATTAGTGTCACTTGACCCCTTGGGTAGCCATGATTTCTGATCTGGTCTGCAAGCTTACTGATTTCTGCAATTAAGTCCATAAATGTTTGCCCAATATAAGATTTGGTCTAAAATTGTATCGTAATCTGAAATTGACCTGAGCACTCCAAAAAACACATAATAAGGAGCCAGAAATGCTGCGTATTTTGTCATTGCATCAACATGAAATAGACATAGAACGAGAATTATGCAGTAGTCAAATCCTACCACACCTTTTTTCATGAAATAGACATAGAACGAGTTTTAGTGTGGTAAGGTTTTAACGATGCCGATAGTCAGAACTCGTTTTGCTCTAACTGAGAAAATACAACACTAAGTAAAATTAGAAAATTCTATTTGTTCTTCGCGGCTTCGGGTTGTGGGACTTACTTCCTAGCCTCCGTGGAAGTAGTGACTAGCGCTATAGGTCGTTGGGCAGTCGGAAGATTGTCACGAGTAAGTAAGTTTGGGGGGGCTAAAGGCAGCTATCCGCGCACGGATACGTAGCTTATCAAATCTGTTGAGACATGAATGGGAATGCATGCTACAAAGGATAGGGTCCAGTCTGATACATCAACCGTCTACTCAATATCCTTGTATGAGTCCACAATCATTACACTAGATGAACCTTGGTTTGGTGAATTAAAGTTGGCCCACGGTGTATGTAATAGGACTACCATGGTTGGGTGAATTGCATGTAATACCATTGCGTTTTTTAATAAAGTTACTTAAGAAAATGCAATAGTCAAATCGGTTCACTTGTTTAGAAATCCATGGTTGGAACAGAGATTGGAATCTTTCTCTAGCAACACTACGATTCTAGCCTTGAATTGATTAACAATGTGTCACTCTGAAGATAAAATGTGAAACGGTAAACTAAAACAAAACTGCATATTCCATCTCCTGACCACAATCTGGTGACAAGAGCATGAAGAGGTTGAAGTGTCGGTTATTGCAGAGGTAACGAAACCAATTGACAGAATTATCTATAACCATCAAACGCAAATTTGTATGAGGCAAACTAATTACAGATTTCCCTTTTTGACTTTTCTATTTTTCCTTCCGACCCTTCACACATTCGGGAAAAATGTTTGCGAGCATTAGAAGCATAATCAACCTTTTTTTGCTGCCTGAAGCCTTTACAGTCAGTGCGATCCTGCAATTTTTACATAAATAAACATTGTATTAATAACACAATGAACGTCATTGCAAGAAGCGGTGCTCCTAACGTTGTAGAGGTGCGGAACCGAAGACGGAGGTTCACGGCCACGATGTCAACGCTCAATTTTACTAAAGATGGAAGAAGGGGAAGATAAAAGAGAGTTGTTATTTCTTATTTCTTGATGATTGAATTCATATGTGGATTGTCCTTTTATAGGACTAGAATATCTAGAGGGGTAAACTAGATTTATATAGATTCGGGAACTCTTCCGTGATGTGGGGTATTTCCCACATAACATACGTACACAATGTAAAGAGTAAAACAAGGAACAAGACAACGCGGCCTGAGGACCGTGACCATGAACCGATATTTTTCGATGCCACTTAGTCGTATACTGTGCTTACATGACGAGTTCATGTAAGCATTAAGTACACGGTATACGACCAAATGTTGTCCTTGCATCAGTACGTGCACTTTGTTACGTGTATGTGTGTTCCAAATCAAAGAAGAAATCACAAACTAAATACAGAGCACTTTAACATATCTTTAATGTCTGACCAGACTAAATTAATTATAGCATAAATTGGTAAAGACTTCTTACATACATACCTGTTGAAACCAGTGAAGCATGGGTCTTCTCAAAGGCCACCACAAATGAAATCCTCTTGTGCAAACAACTTGGAAAAACCGGAAGGTTCTGAATAATCAGTGGAAAATTACTTAGATCACACCACATCAAATGTTTCTTGCTACCTCTTGCCATGACCAGACCCCCATTCCAGATCTCCAGAGGTCGATACGGTTCGGGTCCAACTCGGATGGTCCACAACTTGGCCCACGATTCCAGCAAAACCCAGATATCCATACTTCTCTCGTTCCCTGGATGTGAATCCATAGCCATGAAGGCAAGAAAGTCATTCAACGTGAGCAAAGTTTCATAGTAGCTACAATTTGGTATCGGAACAGAAGGCAAAGTAGTAAAGGACTCGTTGGCCATGTCAAAAGACACAATAATGCACTCCCGTGTGCGATTCTCATAGCCACCCTTCCCATGGGATACTATACAAGAACACATCCAGTCCAGTGTGCGATTCTCATAGCCACCCTTCCCATGGGATACTATCCACGAACACATCCGGCCATCTCGCCAGCATGTCAGCTCGCCATCTGTGCAATACGATTCTTTGAACTGATGGCTGTCTATTCCAATGGGGTTGATGATCTCTCTCCAAGAATCCAAACTCAGCTCATATATCAGTACATGGATGGGCTCATTGCTTCTGGGCCAATTCTTGGATATCTTAACCACCTTGAAGTCATTGTTGTAGTGACCAAACCCTATATATGGCCTTTTTTCTGAACGATAGTGATCATGTTCGGGGAGTGCCCTGGACTCGCCGGTTTTCGGGTTCCAGAGGACACAGCTTCCCGTCCACGAGTCCGCAAGACAGGCAATGCCTCTGCAAGTTCCTGCCACCATAGGAATGCACCATGTGTTGGGAAGTTGGGTACGCAGAGTAAATTCAGTTGGGACGGAAGATGCTGGAGATTCTAGGATAGAGCAAGATAGGCCAGTCGTTTCTGTGATGGCCAGGGACATATCACGCATCTTGCTCCCGAGGAGGACGGACGGGGAAGATATAATTCGAAGCCATGACTTGCATACGCATTTGAAGCGAACACAATATTTGGGAGGCAACTTTTCCAATATGAGGATCACCAACTCCTCTGGTAGATGAGGAGAATCCATGAACCTGCTTTTCTTGTTATCTTTTTCTTCTTCTTCCTCAGACTAATTGTCTCTAAATGTTTGCTTAAATCTGCAATAACGATGTTATTTTTATCAAAGACAAGCATCAGAGCATGATTATTCCTTCATAACTTTAATCCTAACCCTAGTTAACGAGCTTAGGACTTGACGATTCTAAGAATTAAAACAAATCAAACCCAAACTAATTAGTCCTAATTTTACGCTCGCATGGGAGGCGTCATAGTGTTTAGGGTTTTCCTCGTTGCGTAACTTATAAGGGGTGTGTGTGTGTGTCTATAATAAAAAGGTCCTAAGCCCAACTCGGCCCAACTTCGTCTCCGGAGTCCACGTCTTCGACTTTCCACGTCATTAGTGTGTTACGCCTTGGCCCAATTGCGTCTCGCCATGTCAATTAGCCGTTGGTACAATGACGAGGACGGTTGTAACAGAAATCCCCAAATCGCTGCCCTCATGAACCCTAACGCACAAATCTCCTAGGGCTTCGAAATTCCCCATCGATACTTCACTAATCGGTAATTCCTTCAGAAGAAAAGCTCGCCCGCCATGGAAGAACGATTCCCCTCTCTCAATTGAGATCAAAATTCAACATTTGGTTTGCAAACTTATTAATTTGTGCAATTAAGTCCATAAAGGCTTGCCCAACATACGATTTCGTCTAAAACTTTATCCTAATGGCCTTATCACTTCAAAGAAACATCTAAAGTAGCCTGGTGCAGAAAAGGGCGTCCTTCTTCTAGACTGAAGATAATAAGATCTAATTAAATATCGATGAGGTTCTTGGTATTAAAATGTTTTTAATTTGATTATTGGATGAGCATTTATCCGATAATCCTCGTTCTTGTTAACTGTGGTATGTGTCAAACCTTTCGAATTATAACTCGACAATTCTAGCCTCGATTCGATTCGTTAAAGTGCTGTTCTGATGCTGAACTAGGATCCATATCAGTTTACAAATGATATACTATATCTAAGAGAGAGCTATAGGTGCCAATCACCGCAACAACAACACCCAACACCACAATTGACCATATTAGAGCAACTTCAAGGCCAAACTGGTTTGAAGCGCCTGAAATCTTCAAGTAGCACAAACATGGAAGTATAATCGAAGCTGTCATGCTCAGGAACGCTCCAACCAGTGACATGAGGTACCCAAAAAAGGGAATGACGATGGCCACGACGACAGTACTCGCAACGAAAGCAGTGCTGATGAAGAAGTTGAACGGCCTTTTGTTGCAGTGGCAAGGGAACCGGTTCTTAACAGCATTGACTATCGGTGTAACCATCAACGCGTACTTGGCTATAGGATTGACCAGCGTCGTACAAATCGCCAGCCTCGAACTGAATTTATCCGTTGGAAGATTGAGTGTCACCTGAGATTGAACGTTCGGCCCGAACATCAAGTATCCGAGGACTGCCATCGATGCATAACAGAAGGTGCAGAGAATGAAGCATACGAGCAGAACCTGGAACGACAGGTATATCCTGGTTAAAGCGAAACCATCGGGTCCGAAACTGAATTAATGTACCTACTTACATCGGAGAACTGGTGCTTCTTCTTCATGGAAGTGTAAAGGGTGGGGAAGACTGGATGAGCGCAGTAACAGAAGGCATACAAGCTGATAGAAGTAGGGATCCCCTGCAAATTCAGGGCTTCTCCCCTGTTTTCAAACCCGATTCCGTCCACTGCACCAGTCCAGGCAATGGAAGCCAGTATAATTGCGGAAGCCAGGACCCCACTTGCAGAGACAAAAGAAAGGAGGCTCAAGTTTTCCAACCACATAGAAGGCAATATGATCAGAGCAACTATCACAACAAAGCATTGCTTCCCAGTTATGTGAAGACCCGCAGCCTCAAATCCCATGTTGGGCGCCAAATTCTGCAGGTTATCACCTTCCAGGATCAGGAACCCGGTTGCGACCAAGTAGAGCTCAGTGTACATGAAGATCGATACGATGATTCGTCCTGTGTGGCCGAAAGCGAGCTGGCCTATGTCAGGGTACGTCCTGATGTTGGGGTCAGCTTCCATGCATCTTTTAATCAGAATCCCCGAGTAGAAAGCTGCAATGGCGATCATAAAGAGGAGAGCCAAGCTCAGCCATCCTCCTGATGCGAGTGCATATGGCACAGAAAGTATTCCTACTCCTGGAACCAAAGCATAACAACAACAAGCCAATTAGGTACTAATCAGAAAATCCTTTTAAGCCATGAAAAAGGAAGTCAATATGCTCTTGGTTGATAATGAATTTCTTTGCTAACAAGATTGGATCATTTTCTAATTGCTTGGATAGGATTGGTTAGAAGAGCAATGCTGTAGAAGGTCTGAATTTTTTCGCAACTACCGTTAAAATCTTCATATGTATTTCAAACTCAAGTCAATGACCCGATGATTTTTCACACTTGTAAAAGTCATTTAGTCTAATAGCACAGATTATTAAAAATGAATAGAGGTCCAAAATTCAAATCATATTACTTTAAATATACCTTTGAAAAAATGAATAATAGTAAATCGAGCCCAACAGCTTTTCAACTTTGGATGTGGAATTCTCCAACACACCTTTTTAACGACAGGAATCTGTCTTAAACTTGCACGAGCTTTAAAAATTACACTTCTCATGTAACTACTAGGGTCGTCTTTGGCTCGCTTTTGTGCTATTTTGCACGGTGTAATATTATTCTAACAGTAATACACATATATTTATCTATTAAAAAACAGGAAGTCAATATGGAAAGCTGCTAAGTATCTAAAAGAAGAAGAAGAAAAACCTGACAAAGCATTTAGTCCATTGAACATGGTCTTGAAGGTAGAGGTGGTGCCTTCTGTACTATCATGACTATGGTTTAAGTCTCTATCTTCTAGTTCCGTCCCTACGGCATGTTGCTCCTCATCAACAATGAGAGGCACGGTTAAAGGATACCTGTCAATGGCTGAAGCTTCCATGTTTGGTACTTGGAGACAACTTGAAAGGTTCAACAATATAGGAACTTATATAGAGGAGAGCGTACAGAGACTAGAGATGTTCCATTTGAACTCGGCCTTCCTGTGCCTCTAATTCTATGAGGTGCTTAGAATTAGATACAATTGTTGAAAGATTGGAAATTGGAAGTAATGGCTAATTGTATTAATCAATTGAGTGACAGATACAAACATATATACACATAATTAAAGATTACATTATCAATTACAAAAATATACATAAGGTAAGAGATAATTCAGTTGCCAATTTGAGATGTAGCCATTGGTGCTGATAAGGAAGTAGCCGGTGATGGAATTGGCTTGATTTGGCAGCTAAGTCGTGATCTTGATTGAGTGAATCTCAACAATTGTACTCAAAATTGTAATACTCTGGTGCAAGTGATAGGAGTTTTCCATTCAATTAAAAAGTTTTGGATTCAAACAATAAATAGTTATGTTAATATGTTGCATTTACATCATTAATTATCCATACAATAATTTTATTTATCATTATGAAAAATCTAAATATTCAATACAAAAAATTAAATATATTATCATAGAAAATTAATCTCCTGACACATTAATGCATGGTTTTATGAACGTTGACAAAGTATTTGACTGTACCTATATATTATCTGACTTTTTCTATTGATTTTTAAGATATGATTCAACTTAAATTTAGATTTCGGAAGTGTGCAACTGGACGATTTCTGAGGGGGGAAAAGATCACATGCTACGAGGGTGTCGTATAGTATACTGGTCCTAAAACTTCACAGGTCCTCGAAATTAACGGTGTCATTTGCTGCCATCCCGGTTTTGACATGACTTCTCGGGGGAGATATACCAGCCAAATTATATGATTGGTAAAGCTTGGGTTATAGATAGGTTCCACGATTTACATTTTTAATCCATGTGGAATACTTTCTTCATCGAAGAGGCGACAAATCATTTATTTAATTGAGTTCCCCAGCTCGAAGGAATAAGTCATCAAGATGGTCGCCCAAAGAAATTGAGTGGTTTTTACGAAATCGGCACCGTATAAATGATCCTCTCGTGAGGATGTAATGACCTTGTAATTTGAGCATCGTTTTGTGGTTTAATCTAAATTAAAACATGCGCATGATCCAATTCTCAAGGCATGCGTCAGTTAGAAAATAAAGTAATTCAGATTCTTACGTAGTAATTCAGATTATTAGTGTCAAATTAATGATTTTGGATTCCATGATTCAATTAATTTGTCTAAATTTAGTATTTAATTGTGTTACTATATTACTTATTTTACAAATTAGCCATGACTATATTCTCTTTGCTCGAATATAATAACTCTGAATGGCTAACAACACAAAATGTAATAAATTTAAAGAGGCATAAGGTTCAAACTTTGACAAAATGGATTGAAACTTAATTAAAAAAATATATCTGCCTAAAGATTCGGGACTGTAAAATAAAAGTTATGGACATATACTAATAGACATTTGTTTGAACAGTAAAGAATCCCAATTGCGTTGAACAAATACTCAACAATGATTCCATATGAACCTCGTTAACACATATTGTGGCTAAAACAATGTAGTAACCCCAATAAATCATAATTATTATATGTGTATCTTATAAACATTGTCAGAGTCAGAGGCTGTTCCAGATTTTATAAGACAATTCCCATTCCAGAAACTGTATTGTGTAAGGCCATGGGCGCTGCTCTTACAAGTCTATTCTGTGTGGTCCGACCACACTTTTGTTCATCTTCACACATGTCCCCCTATCCGTTTTAACACTTGTCGACATTCACAATAACCAAACATATTTTTTTATCTGAAGAGAATGTGATATATAAGTGATAACATTATGTTGGCGCATATCCTAATTTTTCGGATAGGCCTATTTGAAAGGAAATCTTATTTGTTAACTGAATTCTCACTAACATCATATTTAAATTTTAGGAACAAAATAGATAGTTTGAGTGAATTATTTCGACTATTAATATCAAAAATATATTTTATGTAAAGAAATTTTATTGATATAAATATTTACAATCTATATTTTGTATAGAATTTTTCTTGCCCGTCGAACTCAATAAAAACTCATAAAATCCAATAAAAAAATTGTTAACAGAAAACTAGAGAATAATATAATTTCCAACCCATGAGCAACACCTTGTCGTTACATTTTGACGCAGACTTGTAACATGAATATGACATTCGAAACATGTAGCCGTTCGCAGTGCCAACTGTTCCAATATCTTCTTTTTTAAAAATCATAAAAAAATTGACCCAAATGATTAGTTCAAAATTTTCAGCATGATGTAATTATTATTCTACAATTCAAAATTACAATTAAGTTTAACTATCATTTTATAAATAAATTTTGTCGTCATCCAGAATTTGAATCATACCACTTCCCATCCGGTCCTTCCTTCTCTTATACTATCAGAATAATTGAGAAATTTTAAAAAAAAATTACAAGTTTGGTCTATGCATTCAATAATTTCATCACTTATTTTGTTAAAAGTAGTTCCACTATCTTCCACTGTAGGATGGTGCCAAAGTTTAAGGAAACGTATCTCATCCGTAGACCCTAATGCAAGATAAATTACGTAACGTTGTTTTCATTAAGTTAACTTCCAAAGGTTATAATTTTGTTGTTGACTCAATATTCTTAAATAACAATAAGCCAAAACACTTAAACATGAGTTGGTGAGGGAAAACAAAACAAGGTATGTAAATCGCAATATCCGGAGACGTCATTCTCGGAAAATAGAACTAGTACACTGAATCTTTGTCAAAAAATTTACGTAAAACATGTGCAACACGAAATCCTAAATGTGAAGCATATTTGGAGGACGATACAAAGGCATAAAACATGTCGCGTTCGTAATCATATTCGTAACTATACCTGAATTTTGAACTTTGAACCCTAAATTCTGAATCTTGAATATTGGTATTTTTTTATATAAAGAAAATTAGAATCGAAATTTCTATCACACAATTAAGATTAAAATACAAAAAATTGAACAAACTATAAGATTAAAAAATTTTAATTGAGTTTGAAGGGTGTTTTGGTCATTTTTTTGGCAAAATCTAAAGATAACTATTTCTTATAAAATTGAAAATCTATCTCTTAGTTTTCCAAGGACCCTAAGATTAGTTCGATTTTGATGAGTGATTTGATGGAGTTAGTATTAATGTTGAGCTAGTCTCATTGCCCCGCATGCAACCTCAACATCGTCCTAACCTCTACACGATCTAATTATCGTGTATGTCGACCTACGGAAAAAGCAGCTACTCTCATAATGTTTTTGGTGCAAAAAATAAGATTATATCGCCTAAGAAGGCTAAGTCGGCCCTTAACCTTTGAACATTACTTGTTGGCTCGAAAATTCCGGACGAGGCTCTTCAAGCGGATACTTCTTCGGAGGCTTGGCATCTTACCATCGTGATGGGCATCTCTTGGGAGGAGATACTTCACATATCATTCAAATGATTTAAAGACATTGTCGTGGCTCGAATCAATCATGGTATTCAGCACTCCTTAAGTGCATGGAAACTTGGGAGTTTGTGATCGCTACGCTTGTTTATCTTACTCTTTATTTTATACTTGATTGTTAGATAATATTTATCATGTGTAGTTAATTATTTTGATATGTTCTATCTTGCACTTATGGATGATGTTATTGTTGTAGTGTAACTATCCTAAGAGATTTTAAGGAGTAATCAAATTTTATTTATAAAAAAACTTTGATGAGTAAAAATTTAATTAATTACGTTTTTACTACGAATATGCTCGAGATGAAATTATCTTTATAATATTGTAGTAAAATTCTGTAATCATGCCAAAAAAACGCCAGAAAAAAGGCCGCGCGAGATGACCATCAAACAAAATAGTTTACTACTCTTGAAAAAAGACAAACTAAATAGTGTAATGTGTCGTGAAGGAAAGAAAAAAATAACATCGTACGATGTCGTTCTCGGCTCACTAGACCTGATGACGTTCTTCAAACTAATCATATAGTATACGACCAAAATTAGCTGTCATTCCATCAAAATCTAGGGCCATATTAACAGATGTGGTCCTTCAAATTCTTGAACAAAAATTTGGTCGAATTTGGTCGAAAATAATTTTTATGATATTTTTGCAAATAAAGAATAGGTTTGTTTATTATTTTGAAAAGGTATAAATCTTTATTAAACCACGAAAAATAGAATTAAATAACATTTTATCAAGTAGTATATTTAAAGAACCGTTTATTTTAAATTTTAATTGGCATTTGGGACCACTATTTGTTTCGTATTCGAGGATTAATTCTAAGAAACAGAGACATCCGAGGATCGCAATCTTCGGCTACGGAAAAACACGGCTAATTATTCTGTTGGGCCTTGGAATTGTGCTACCAGGCCCGTGTTGGGCTCTGAATGAAGAATTGGATGCATAGTTAGCCATTAATTATGGGCCCCCACTGAAAAATATATGTTCCTTTCGGTATATTTTCGTACTAAATATTCCGACATTGCTATTTTCAGTCTTTTTTTTTTTTTTTTGAGGAAAATAGCATACTGCTTATATTGAAAAAGCCGCCAAACTTGGCACGATCATTACAATAAATCTGTTTCTAAAATAGTAGATAACGCTTCAGGAGGAGAAGATAACAGCATTGATGTTGATTCGGGTGCTAACCGCCACTTTGTTAAAGCATGAGCTGAAGCATTCCCCTGTCGATGCGTAAAGGAAAATCTACTATCCTGGAAGCTTCCCGTCATATCACGACATTCTTCTATGATCACCGCTAAGTCACTCAGATCGGAGCTGGCACATGTGAGCTGATTGATGACAGGTTGACAGTCCGATTCGAAGATAACCCGGCTGAGACCAAGGGAAGCTGTAACTTCCATAGCGGCTCTTACCCCGTGTGCTTCAAGAAGTGTAGGGTGGGTTATGAACGGGATAAGCTTCACATAGCATGCCACCACTTGGCCTACTGGATCTCTAATGACGACCCCAACTTGTCCAAATGACTGATCATTGATGCCCGCATCAGAGTTTGCTTTAAACCAGTCCGGTGGAGGCTTCTTCCATCGCACATTTTCTCGGGCCGGGGCTGTAGGGAGTACCATATTCGCAGCTTGGTATTCTGATAGAAACGTGATAGCACGGAGCATCTCGGCTGGGCAGTCGAATCTTTGGTCCGCCTGGAAGACATGTAGGTTCCGGATTTTCCATATACCCCATAAGCACACAACACGAAAAGCTCTTGCCTGGGAATCCTCTGTATCAAGCAGGGCTCCGATGAACTCAGCAAAGGAAGAAGCCGGTATTGGAGCCAGGTAGTGTTACTCCTTGGTCTCTCCAAAGATTGATGCTTACAGGGCAAGTAGCGAAAAGATGTAACGTCGATTCCTCATTCGAATTGCAAAGGGGACATCGGGGGTCGACTTTGCAAATTTTAGTGAGACCTACGACTCCAATTTTTTGTTATGAAAAATTGTATACCTAAGATTGTAAATATGTAACTATTTATGTTCTTGAGCTCATCAAGTATCTTTAATTGAATCTTAATTTCATTTTGTCATGCAGAGAGACCGCATTCCTATTAGAATTATCTTGTGTTTGACACCAATTTTCTAACATTTAGTTAGTCGAGAAGTTAGTCGTTTCTTCTATTTATATGCACGTATTCCAATTTGTCCGTTCCATCTATTTCTACAGGGTTTCTTCGTAGACGAATTCAATCAGAAGAGAATAAAAAATATATTAGAGAGAGAGAGAGAGATAAAATTATGGCAACCGCAATAGCTTCTTCAAGCCCAAGTAAAACAGCTTCCTCGGACGAACTTGTGTCAGTGGAGAACCCAAGATCCAGGACTAACCCTTTTCGCAATCTTGTTGAATCATTCCAACGACATTATCCTCCTGGTTTCCTAAAAAAGGTACAATATTTGCAATCATCACACAATAAAAATAGTTTTAAATAAATTAAAAGTTTAAGAAAACGAATATTTAGATTTTTCACATTCTAAACCGTTCCGAAAAACAATGTGCTATGCCATAGGTGGTGGCAGAGGGGATAGCAACATTCCTGTTGGTGTTTGTAACCTGTGGAGCTGCGGCTCTTAGCGTTAGTGACCCGACGAGGGTGTCGCCGTCGGTGGCCGGCGGCCTAATTATCACCGTTATGATTTACGCGGTGGGTCATATCTCCGGTGCTCATATGAACCCGGCGGTCAGTACGGCTTTTGCAGCCGCCAGGCACTTCCCTTGGAAACAGGTAACAATACATTCGAGCTAATTATTGATCCAGTTAATAACGAATAATTTATTCTGATTGGTGACAATATTTTTAAGGATCTCTATCCAAAAAATAATTATAATTTAGTTATTGATGTTAGTTCCGATGTAAATGATATAATGATTAATTTTGACGCCATTACTAGGAGAAAATCGTTACGAACTATGACTAATTTCTTTGTTGTTGGGCCACAGAGCGTAATTCATTAACATAGTTTATTCAATTAATTATTGGCGAAGAGATTAATGTTTTTTCTAAAAAATATTCAATTAATTAAAAGATGTGGAAACACTTGTTGTTGTTGTTATTATTATTATTATTATTATTATTATTATTATTATTATTATTATTATTATTATTATTATTATTATTATTATTATCATCATCATCATTATCTCCATTGAAACTTGTGTATTTGCGGTAATAATTCTATATATAACTACTGAATTGTTTGATAACTAGCTAGGGATTATTATAATTTAACAATATGGATGATTTCGAGTTCTATGTACACAAATGAAGTTAAATTTCCATAAGACAGAATTTTGAACATTTGTGATCCGAACTAACTTAAATATCAATTAATAATCTTAATGATTAGTTGAAGAAAAATAACAAGTTATGGGATAATGTTCAATGTGTTTTTCTTTGGCTTTTTTGGCGTCATATAAACTGGCCGGGACATAATCCGTTAAATGTAAGGCATCGAATAATACTCCAAATATTGCACGGAAAATTCCATAAATTGACCGGATGAGATTCCAATAATTTGTCTCTCTAGCTATCAATCAATGTCCAGTTTTTTATTTCCTGGTTATAGGTCTTTCCAAGTCCAACTAGGTAGTCCTATCTCATCAGAAACAGGGACACGTCTAGCCTTAGAAAAATTGTGGTATATTATATACCAAGTGGAAATAGAGATTAAATAGGCAACTCTTTACGGAATTATACATGGTGACACCAATATTTAGCAAAGTATAGGTGTCATGTCAACGTTCATCCTACCTTTTTCTGGTGGAAACTTTCATCCTACCTGGCTCAGCCATATAAACGCATGGGAACGTCAGGATCTCATAAATTCTGGTCTGCACAATAATTCATCCATTGAAAGGAACTAGTTATTGAGTTATCAAGGAGCCATGTGATCATGCGAACTTCTTAAAATATTGTATTTAACCCAAATTTTAAGATGATATAATCACCATTTTTTTACGTTTATACAAAAATCATCCACTTATCAAATATCATTGAGTTGAAATTCACACTAGTTTTCACTTTACCAACGTGTATTAACACATAGATCACGTTGAAAGAACAACATGAAAATAATATCAATATATTCTGATATCATGTTATATTGTTCATATCAAAATTAAAACTTTCAAATAATGAATAAATGAATTTTTTTTATATTTATAAATAAATTTATTACACTTCCAACTAATTTCAACGTTATCTCGCAATATCCGGTGCAATTTGCATGGTCATTTTTTGGAAGTAATTTGGCTACGGAGGACAAGTGCATGTGAACAATGGAAGATCCACATCACCGTGTAAAACAATTATATCTCCCAACAGCAGCTTTTAAATCTGTCTGCCACTACTTTTCGAGCAAACCGACCTCTTCGAACCACCAATTTTGGTGATATTAACCTGAAGTCATATATATGAACTAAATTTAGGGTTTTAATCATTCCGGTGAAAACTCCATGTCAATACTCCAATCCAAAAGAGAGGATGTTGATGTGAGTTCGTCAGCACATTATGACTAGTCTGTTATGCTGATCAGAAAATATTGAGAAATAAATTTAACATCAGAAAATGCAGGAAATATTTTCTTCAGTATACTGTTTCGTTGGATGGAAAACTTCTTCATGCCCAATATGTATGGAGTAATACAAGTACGAGGAAGTTATGCCAAATAGTAAAAAAAATTGAATTATTAAGAATGCATCCAAATTCAAACGTTTCAAATTTAGAAAAATAATATTGGACAAATGGATCCAAAAAATATTTACAACTAATTGCACCATCAATACCTAATAATATTATTTTTATTATGTTAACTTTCAGTTTTTATTTTATAATCTGAGCCGTGCAGGTCCCGGCTTATGCAGCTGCTCAATTCACAGGAGCAACATGTGCTTCGTTCACTCTGAAAGTGTTGCTTCACCCTATTAAGCATCTGGGCACCACTGCACCTTCAGACACAGATCTTCAAGCTCTCATCACCGAGATCATTGTTACCTTCACCATGATGTTTGTCACCTGCGCCGTCGCCACCGACACCAAAGCTGTAAGAAACCACATCTCTTATGCACCACTGATTATTTGCTAATGGAAAATGACTCGAACTTGAACTATCCGATTTAGTCGATCCTCCATTAGAAAGAATGGTAAATTACATCCAGTCCCCTTCCCTCTAGTCTGGCGTATTTAACGCTGACCCCTTCTAAATAATTATCTATTTCAATCAATAGAGACATCTATTTGTACTTGCAGATAGGGGAGCTAGCAGGTTTGGCAGTTGGGTCCTCCGTATGCATTACATCCATCTTCGCAGGGTAAGACAAGTTTTCCGCTCTCGAAGATATTAATTCAAAAATGTTTAACTTACGATTGATTTTCGTGTAATCAGACCAATATCAGGTGGATCCATGAACCCGGCAAGGTCACTTGGACCAGCCATTGCTAGCTCCTACTACAAGGGGATCTAGGTGTACTTCATTGGACCGCCGACCGGAACATTGCTCGGAGCATGGTCCTATAACTTCATACGAGCGACCGAGAAACCGTCATTTGCTGTTTCTCCGCGATCTAGCTCACTTAAATTTCAACGAGCGAAAAGCAGCGCCAACGACGAGCAAGTATAAGGACTCTGCAGTTAGCAATGTGATAATACGGATAATATTCGGGCAAAATTTGTTACCTGGTCTAGTAATTACAGGATTTTAGTGCCCTTGATAGTAACAATCACGTGTCCGTCCGTGTGTGTTATCTTCGCGCCAATCGCCATTGTACTTGGCTGTATCATAAACTCTATAAAGGACAGTAACCAAGTAAGAGGCCTTCGGTGGCTCGGTGCTTTTTGGAATTTTAAATTTTCGTTTTATGGGCTTTTTTTGCCTCACGGCCCATGGTGCTGAGTATGGGCCTAGCATTCCAGCGATTCGCTCACTTGACCAAACGGGGAAGGACCGCAAGGCAATTTATTCATTTAAACTTATATGTTTTTTTGGTGGAGAATACAAATCAAACAATTGTCAGTCTCATATATTGGTCGAGTTGAATGTATTTTGTGTCCCGATTCACTTCTGAGTAATTTCAGTTTGCAATATTATTTAATATAAGTACATTTTCATTACTTGAATATATTATTTCCGAAATAGTCCCCAAGTTAATTTATGCGCTCGTGCCAAAACGGAAAGAAATGTTCATAAAAATTAAAACAGGCTTCTACAACACGGGTATCAATTAGTTTTTAGATCGACTAATTTGAAAAAATTGCTTCGAAATATTTATTTTTTTATAAGTGCAAATATTTATTAGATTGATTAATTGATATATTAGTGATACACAAATTCTAAAAAATGTCAACACTACTACAGTCCATAAAAATTCAATTTAATTGATCATATCAATATTGAATAATCAAGAAACACCTCGGGTAGAACAGGCACTCCCTGAAATCACGCCGAAAATCCAATATCAAGGTAAGAAGAAAGAGCATCGAAAGTTAAAGTTAGTTGACATATGGAGCCTTGGTAAAAGCAATTTGGATAATTATCTGGTATTTTTTAGATTGATCAATCTCTTAATAAGATATTTTATCGTTATAAAATATTATCTTATTGCTCAAACGTTCAGATAATAAATTCTTGGATTTCAGAACATGAATTATTCTTTTTTCTTGGAGCCTGGCGAGTCGTCGGCGACGAAGGACGAGTAGGGATGGCGATGGGTAGGGTCGGGTAGGGTATTGGTACGACCCTACCCATACCCTAGTTTAAAAAGTCAGACCCATATCCTATCCTAAACCCTTAAGATTTTTCATTACTAGATTTATACCCTTACCCTTAGGGTCCGTAGGGTCTATAGGGTCTTACAGGGTCCGACCCTCGAATTAAATACAATATATTTTTTAGTATAAAATTTAACTAAATCATAATGAATATATTAAAATTTATTAAGAAATATCTTATAGATCACTAAAAAAATTAAAAAAGTCAATTTCATAGATTATATTTCAAAATATTTAAAAAATATATTATATTTTATAAATAAAAATAATAATAATAAGTCTAATTAGAGTTTAATTATTATTTAGTTAGGTTCTAGTTAGGAGTAATATCTAAATTAGGGTAAAAAGGTAAGGGTAGGGTAAAAATTCCTAGATTCATACCCTATCCTCGACCCTACCTTTAAATATAGACCCATACCCATACCCTAGACCCAGTCAAAGTCAACAGACCCTCGACCCACAGGGTAAGGGTAGGGTCTGACCCGCAGGGTATGGGCATTTCTGCCATCCCTAAGGACGAGACCAAAAGTCATTGGGCCTGGGCTGAATCCTGGCAGCCCAAACCCCAACCCCCGGGCCCACCACCACTATAGAAGATAGAAGGGCGGGGAGGGACTAGGGAGGGTGAGAGGTTGGGTCACCAGGGATCGAACGTCTCCCGCCACTGCTCATTTCCTAACGTCTGATGATGGATCGAGAGACAACTTAGACGAGACAAGGAAGAGACCAGAAAAGAAACCAAAGTAGTTAGCCCGGTTTCCTGTCTTTTCCTTTTCTGGGTTTGTTTCCTCTTCTTTTTCTTCGTATTGAGTTATTCGGAATTTTTAGTCTAAATTTGAGGTTTGGTTTTGGTTTTATTGTAAGATGATTTAGAGGAAGACGAATAAGGAGGAGATTACGGAAAGATTTTTTTTTTTTGTTTTTTAAGTAAAGGAATATTTTGATTTTTTTATGTGAGGTTTCAATGGAGAAATAGTAAATATTTTGAGCACAAGAACTCAAAATTTTACTATCAAAAAATTTAAGAGATGAAATAATCTTTTACAACGATGAGGGATTTCATTAAGAAGATAATCAAAATTCAGGTGTCATAAGATAATTTTCACAAAATTATTTGTGAGTCATAAGATGGACGTATAAAACAGACATTATTTAAAAAATAGAGTATAAAATAGATGGCAATAAATTTTCTTTATCCACACCAAGAGAACTGAATAATTACAGTTCAAAGTCAGAGATTTTTTTGTAAAAAAATACGTACGTAATATTGATAAGTTTTGACAGAAAATAAAATATCTTACTGTCCTTGTTAGTCTTTTTCTTTGAGTCTCCCTGGTACTTCACAACTATTTTTTCGGTGGCCCAACTACAGTTAGTGGTAACTAATGTGCATCCAGCTCGAATCTACCATCATTCCATTAAACTTCACTTTACACGTAGAGATAGTTACAAGATTGATATCCTGAGGGTAGGGTAATGCGTAGAGATGGCAAAAAGAATGATATCGTGAAGGTCGTTTCATTACTTTATTATGTGGATTTTAGGATTTATGGGTATTGTGTAGAATATTAGTTTAAGTTTATTTATTTTGATAATGTTTAAGTCTCGACCAAATAGCATATAAATCCAGATTCAAAATTTATCAATAGATTCATTAGTTAAATCTTACATTAATCCTTATTAAAAATATCCATAGAATCGTTAATAAGATATGAAATCAATTCCAAATATTAGAACATGGTTAGGTCCTACCACTAATTTGGCACATTTGCAAGATATTTTTTTAGGTAGCATCTTTATAACTTTTTAGTTGGTGGAGGATCGTTATAACTTATAAGACGACCTTCTCCCCTTCAAAATAAATTTAAATATAAGACAAAAATATTAATACATCATATTCAGAATATTCAACCACTTATAACTATTAATATAATTGTTCAACAAGGTCATTAGAACAACTCATATCAAGTATGAACCAACAAGTCTATGATCTAAAACTTGAATAACATTTTTTCCATCAAATTCGCGTAATTCCGCTTCATGGTTCGAATTCAATATTACATATATACTCAAAGCAAATGGACGCCTCCCATTAAAGCAAATTGTATTTAAATGGTATTCCCTGAACGCAGTAAAGAAAACATCAAATTCACTAATAAATAGGTGTTCATAAGTGGGTAGACATGGAATTGAAGATAATTAAACACAACTCAATTAAGCCCAACAAAAAGCGTCAGATTCAACAGATCTCAACGACCGCCCCACATTGCAAGGGAGTGAACAACCATAGTACCAAACAGTAATTAACCATCAGTCGCCAGTAGTGTAACTAATAATACACCGGCTAATAATAGTAGTTAATAAATTAAAGGGACAGTCCAGGGTAGTAAACGACGATAATAGTGGTGATTAAAACGTAAATATGAAAAGACACAGGGAGGCAATGTGGTAATTGCACTTTGACTTTTCAAGGGCACTTGGGGCCTCCTTGCTGGGTCTTCCAGTTGTTGTAGCAAGGGCAAACGCCTTTATTCCCATAATACCCCGGGGGCACGCACAGGCACTTGGCGCAGCACTTCTGACAAAAGAACATGCACGGCTTGTGGTACCGTGTCTGGCTGCACCTCCTCGTGCACTGTGATGGGCATTCTGGTCATTTCACAAAAAACCATTGTCAGGTCAACTTTTATTTACTTTTTTGACGGTGTCAATATCGAGGTGTTGACCACGGTCAAGCGAAAATCAAAGGGAAAATGATCCGAATATGGGAAAAATCGGGTACTCACGATAGCTCCTCAGACTCCCAGGACCATAACCCTGGCAACAAAAGAAAATTAATATTTTATTACACAAGGTATATACAACAACGGAAATTAAATTACCTCTTTCTTATTTCAATTTAATTAAAAACGTCTTGATATCAAATTTTTATGAACAACTCAGTATCATATACTTTTCAGAATTCTTAAGCAAGGAGAAACTAAATTAGTTCTCACTGACTATCTACTATCTTGTAATGAGGGTTTAAAAAAACCGTAATACACAAACTTAAAGAAGGAAAGGATAGTGTACTTGGTTATTGGAGTGGTGACCTCCATGACCATGGGATGCATCAACCTACACAGCAATGACACAAGAACATAAACATTAGGGAATCATGTAAGATATGGCAAAAGAATGTAATTGTCCAATGACCAATTTATGTTTATATAAATTTATGAGTTAGTACCAAGGTTTGGAGCATGGAAATGGCAATGAGACCCAGGAGAAGGAGAGCTAGAGGCTTGGCCATTGTTACCCAATTTAGCTAATGAAACAAAAACCTCCCAAAACGTCCAGACAACAAGATAGAAAGAGGAGAGAGGTGTGAGAATTGGGAGTAGAGCTGAAGCTATGTTGGAGGGTTTATATAGGGAGGTGGAGACGTGGAGTGTTATTTATTGTTTAGGCCTTGGATTTGGGCCGAGAGACGGAATTGAAGCAGATGGGTCACATATCACATGTGATTTTGAAGTTGGATGAGTTTTTTTTAATATATATAGTGTTTGAAGTCGAATAATATCTAGCCGCTCTAAATTATTAAGTCTTGAATACAAAATTTTATTTGAGGTAAATATCCAGTGTCGCCAAACTTGTTATTTTACATCTCACTGCACATATATAATCTGATTGTTAACTGTTTAAAGAATACCATTGACGTAATTTTTGGTAAAATCAATATTTTAAATCACTTTATATAGTTTCAAGAATCTCGATCCCATTTTGCACACCCGTAAGAGCCATCGAGAAAATCGATTCCAAAAATTTCTGAATGAAAAATTGTCGGTTTTTAACACAATTTTTTGCCTTTATACAATTTTTTGGATACCTCCTTGTTCAAAACTAACTCTGTTTTTTTAAGTATAAACTCTGAACTTAATATAGAATCGAGTATTATCCATTATTTTAACTTATGGTATCGTAAAAAAAAATTAGAACGTCAAAAAGTGGATAAACAATAAAGAAAGCTTTTATTTTTAGTACATCACAACAGTATTTTTATAAATAAAGTATTATTTTTCAAAGATGGATTACACCAAACAACACAAATATACATAATATTTGTTGAGAGAGATTTATCACATTTTTATGGTTCTATTCGACTCAAATTTGAATTAATCTGAACACTAAACTAGCTGTTAGTTTTAAATCAAGAAAAATAATTTGAACCATTTATTACAAAGCATCCAGTAATTGAAATTATCGGATAATACTTATTATAAGTAAAGTTTTTCATAAGTATCTGACCCACCAACATGTGCTCGCCGAAGCTGGATCTCGGCCACGAGATCCAAACATGCCCCGGTTCAGTCTCAGACACAAGTGCGCAATTAACCAGCCAGCATTCATCTCTTTTTAGCTGGCCGTGAAAAGACTATTTAACATTTTCTTCTTTGCATTGGGTCCCACTCCAATATATCTTTCCGGTGGCCAAACAAACGCAATTCCGATTTAAATGACGAGTTACCCGAATTTTTTTAAAAATGTCGTGAATTCAAAATTTAATGATAAAGAAAATATATTTTTAATATACAGTAAAAAATCTCTTAAATAATACCGGTAAAATTGAAACAAAATATTATTTTAGAAAACTTATCACATAAGAAACATTTATATTTTTCATCTAAAAATTGTAAATTTTAATTTAAATAAATACCCAATTTATCTACATTCGAATTACATTAAATCTAAGGGTTATTCAAATGCTATATTCGATGTATATATATTTTTTATAATAAGACAATAATTTTTAATAGTGTCTTGAAAATATTTTTGAACTTGTAAAATATGTGAAAATATATGTATTTATTACAAAATATCATTTTACCTAAAAATCAGGACTGAAATTTAATATTAAGATTTTATGAAAAAGTAAGAATTATTACGATAAAAAATTATCACATTTTTACAGTGTTATCGAGCGAGACTAAGACTTTTTATTAGTGTAGAGATTGTTACTTTAAAGAAAATAATTTAATATAATTTTAATATTAAACATCAAAGTTTAAAAGAAATAATTAGAAATAAGTGATAAATAAATATGTACATAATCTATATGGATTTATAAATGCATCATTCCAACAAATAAATAAAGAATAGAATAGTTTAAATTCGTCGAACCCTGGTTAACATGCTTGGGAGTCGGGCCAAGCTTTGCTTTGTTATCTTATACGTGCTAAAGTCGATACCATTTTTTGAAGTACCACCATATACATACATTTATTTTTACGAGGGCAATGTTATCCGCTTCATCAAATAGGCTCAAAGCTTCATCTGGATAAAATGTTGGAAGAACCCATACACATGAGATCCACAGAACTTTAATTAGTTGCCATTGACATGTGGATAGTGGATGGCAGGCAGGGCCAATTTTTAAATTTTGTGGTATATAAAGTCGATCACTTCTCAACAATTTCTTTAGATTTATAAAGTTTAAAACCCACATTCTTCTTTAAATGAATTTGAATCTCAACCCATTGGCCGAATCGTTTTCGTCCGCAATTCAACTAATTGGTCGAACTGTTATTTCACGGACTTTGGGCATACTTGCCGGTGCCATACATCAACTATTTCAACTTGGAGTTACAACATCAACCAGCAAACTTATTCGTCAAATTTAGATGATATTTGAACTGACTATTCAGATTTTGGTTCGACAATATCTCAAAAAAAATTGCCATCAAAATTTCAATCTTGTGTTATTATGTGTTAGTTTTTACAATCCAACTCAGAATATCAAAATTATTTACTTCCCCAATTACATGACAACAAAATCAAGTCGCTACCATGATAATTGTTTTTATAACCAACACAAAACTTTAATCTGGTTCAATAAATTTGTAATATGTCTCAAACTTTAAACTTAGTTTATGAAAATAAGAGGTGGTGACATCAAGTTGCTGATTACGAAATCTGTATTTTGGGAGAAAAAATAACCCAAAAAGTTGAAAAGATTCAGCAGAATGGGCTAGTGGTTAATCATTTAATACCCCCTCACATGCCACCCATCACTGTGTGCCGGCTTTTTGTCTTTCCCATTAACAAACGTCAAGAAATCGGTGCTAATTATGCACCTCTACCATTGATTGACTCGTTTTACGTACGGACCTACTTCTCGTGAAACGTTATTTCCAACGCTAATAAAATTAAGTGGACATATGTTTTTTTTTAATAGGTGGTCTATAACTCTTGCATTAGTAGAAAGATTTTAATATAAATTAGACAAAAATAATCAGATTAATAGATTGGATGGAGATTTGTTGTTGATTGGGTGGTTGTTCGTCTTAGGAAACTCCTAGAACTAAATCAACCTTCATGCAATAAGAAGTGCATACCAAGATGATGTTGAGTACCACATTACTTAAAAAATTAATAATTAGATATTTTATTGACAAAAAGTTACCACCACATTATTAGTTGAGAACATTGTGGATTTATTTATAAATATAATAAATTAATACATCTACTTATTATTTTAAAAATTTGTCCTGGATTTAAAGACTAACATTGTATGAAAACAATTCTAATCCACGTGACACATAACTCTTGTTTAAAATTCATAGTATCACAAATACAAAATTGTGCAAACTTCATTCTCATAATTCAAACGAACTTCTCAAAAACCTGTTGAGATTACCCCATGAAAAAAAAAAACGAGGTGATCAATAATTCGGGACTGCATTTGCATGGAATAGTGCATTCGTGGAGGGAAAATTGAGTTGTTTTCCTTTTAATATTGGAAGGTTGATGTGATCGGAGTTATAATAATGTTCCGTGGACTCTTGCTTATACGAGGCACATGGAATGGAAATTTAACACAATATTTATATCTGAACAAAATGTGCATCTGACATGGTGATCGGTGACTACGATCATACGGGGAATCATAATTAATAATATAATCATCGACGCTTTAGCCTTTGAGCATATAATAAAAACCTGGTGGAATATATCATAATAACACCAAGTTGTTTCGAGTTCAGATCCATTCGCCAGTTTTATGGTTTTTCCAATGTTATAAAGATTAGGAATTGGTGCGCTTGTGTATTGTTCGTATAAAGTGAGAACTAAACCAGATTTTTTGAGAGCTGGCAACCTCGATGAAATGCAACCAATGTTCAAGATAAAAAGTTGGAAGTTATTGAGTCATCAATTAATAACGAGATGATTGACTGGATGACTCTTAAACATTTTAAATTTATACATTTAATTTCACTTTAGAGTGTTATTTTCTCTTGCCAGTGAGTTCTACACCACACTTCTAAAATATGTTAATCTTTTAGAAGACGATATTGGAATTTTGTGATTTTAAAACTACAACTAAGATGTTTCGTATGGTCTTCCCTAGAATAAAAAAAGATGTAAATTGCTTAAAATTAATCAATTGAATGGTTGGAAATGACCCTACATGTTAAAAAAAAATCAAAAAAACCATCATACTTTTACATTGAGGAAAAACATATTCGAAATTATTTTCAAAAGAAATTACTCAAAACGTGTAGCTTGCATATTAAGAAGTTTAGGAATCACCATACTCCAATAAATGGGCTCTTGAATTGAGTTGGCCCATAAGTTCTGAAGCTAAAGTAAATTGTGCCAGGAAATTAAGTATATTTATTTGGGTCGAATGGGCCCATGTCTTGAATCGGACTGGGTGTGTCCTGTACCGCATAATGGGCCTTGATTAGGCAAAAAGGAAACACCCTAGTATTTTTAAAATTTTCTTTTATTTATGATGCCATGTATATAGACAACCATTAAATTCAAATTAAAAAAATACCGGCCTACTAAATTAATAAAGTAATTCTCTTAATAATTTTTAGAAATACTGAGACTAGCAAAATTTTAATAACATATATAAATGAAAAAGTAAATCCGGCATGGTTCACAATAGATTTAACACATAATAAATTTTGTACATTTGACCACAATAACTTTTTTCTTGAAAGTACTACCGCAATTATATAAGTTTTCATGGTACATTTATTGAGTCCGTGTCTGCATAATTCAAAAGGTCAGAGTTATGAATCACTTCACATCGTGCTCTCAGTTTTCTTTTTAGTCGTCCTCTTTTTAGTCCCTATAAGCTACAACACTCATTTATTTGGGGTTGAGCAATAATGTCATGCAACAGACGATTCAGTCTTTTATATATTTTTTCTTTACTTTTTTTGAAAATGATGAATGATTTACACTTTTACATTAATTAAAATAACCGGAAGAGCAACATTGATCAACTAGTTTATTATTTTGTTGCACTCTCTGTTGCATAATGAGTCACTTCCACGCTACCCAACGACCTAATTATATCCACCATTTATCAGGAGAGTGTAGAAATAGTTGATTTGATACTCTCTCGAAGAGGTAATTGACATCGAGTAAGGAATCTGTCTCTACTTTAGTTCTGGAATCTTCATGTTCTTGGTGATACTTAGACCACGTGTGATAGCTCTTAGCTCAGCTACGATCGCCGAGAAATTTCCATTTGACTGAGTGAATCCAACAATCCACTTGTCCTGACCATCCCCCACAACTCCTCCGTAACCTGCAACTCTTGGATTGGCTTTGAGTACCTAACAGTGTTGAGCTTCATCCACCCTTCACTTGGGGGAGTCCATCTTGTTTCTTTGGTGGTTCTTTGTGGATGGATTGATTGGTACTTTGCACAATACCTCCAAGCATCCTCAAATACATTAGTCTCGCCTCGGACAAACACAGTTCAATGGTTTTTCAACACTTTCAAAAAACCACATGTTCTTCTATTTTCATATCCACCAGCATGTGGTGGCAAACAACACGTTAAAACTATTCTCGTAACCCAAATTTGTAGATACCTTCATGTTCCAACGTCTTATAATGGGCACTTGGAAGACGCCTTTTTGATTTACCATTGTTTTCTCTTCCTGCTTAATTTGACACAAGCATCACCTCTTGAAGAGCAATATTTGTAAGGAGTCTTTCCGTATTTTTTTAGAATAGTTTCAGTATATTTTAGATTTATTTCTAATACTAATTTTTAAGAATATTTCATATAATGTTTATAGTGATCTCTTGTTGACTATGTTCTAATGACGTTTCAGTTACCCGTCAATTGAAGAAATTATCGTATCTTTTATTGCATTAGAAGGGCAAAAATACCTATGGTCGATCACTTTCAATAACTTTTTGTCTATATTATAGTTAGTTACTTAATATTTTTTCCTTTATGGACACTACACTATATAAAATTAGTCACGTCACTTTTGCGTGAAATCTTTTCGAATGTGCACCGGCCAGACCAAACTTTCATGTTCTATTTTTGCGGGTGTTGCTCCCCAACCTCTTTACGATCGTCCGTCCGTCGGATCCTCGTTGAGGTTTGAAGAACCTCGACTGCATCTCCTCTCTTGTCCACATGTCCCAACATTGGAGCGTCCTGTATCGCATCGTATCCACCATCAATGCTGCAGATTTTTAGGAGGCGACGTTCCTCTTCGAGGCCTCCATCGGCGACCTTGACAGGCTCTACGACATATTGGATAAATCTTGTGAGAGCAATAACGTAGTTCATGATGTAGGCTCCGATTGCGAGCAATGACTCAATTCTAGTGTAGGTTTGGTCATCAAAACGTTGATTTTTGTGGGTAAGAGGAAGAAGATGAAGGGAGGGAGAAAGATGGTTAGAGAAGATAAAAAAATGTGGAAGAAGATAAAAAAAAATATTATTTTTTAACTTAGGAGCATTTTAGTCTTTGCAGGTAATTTTTTTTGGAGACACCAGAACCACGGACATGAGATCTCTATTTCTATAAAGTGAACGACATGTTCTAAGATAATATTTCATGGGGTCATCTATTGTTTTAACAAATGACTTTTACTACAAAAGTAACGAAAAAATACACTCAATTATCCTGCAGTTTTAACAGTTTCTAAAAACACACCGTATTTTTTTTCCAAATTTAGTCTCTGTAATTTATTTTTGGAACATTTCAAGTCTCGCATAGCCAAGGTAATTACCTGACCACATGTCTGTCCACGTGGATGTGATGTTTACATCCATTTATTTAAGTCGTGATGACATGATACGTGACAAATGTCTAATTCGGTCTCAAATTTGAAATAAAATATTTTTAAATGTATTTTTAACATTTTTACTTATTTCAAATGTATTTTTGACATTATTATATTCCAAAATTTAAAAGTCATGAACTAAAAAGTTGTAGATATACATCTCACATTCAAAAAGTAACTTAAATCAATTTAATCATACTCTCCAACAAAAAGTTATTGTTTTCCAACGAAATCTCATGTTCGTTATTTAGTCTACTATCAACTTCGCACATATTTTTGATATTTTGTATCTCAATTTTAGTAAATTTATAAACTAAAAAGTTATATATATATATATATCACATTCGTAAAATAATTTAAATCAATCTAATTGGACATAATAAAAAATGGTGGTTCTCTAACCAAATTTGAAAATGAATTAGATATTTACCATATGTAACATTATGATAATTTAAACAAAGTAAAATGTTCATGCCAGACGTCAATTTAGTAAACATAACATTTATATGAACATACATATGACCGAGCACCTACCCGATCTAATCGAGACTTAGAATATCCGTGAATCAAACCACGTGAACTAAATTTGAAAAAAAAAACCACAATTTTTTGTTAAAACCACTAAACCACGGAATAATTAACTGACTTTTCCAAGTACAAAAAATCACAAAAATAAAATGTACGCCCTCAAACTAGCCGAAGATGGTCATATATCCTCATTATAACAACATATCAAACGCAGCTTAAGGTTCACCTTTTGCAATTTGTTTTATGTCCATACATTTTATTCGAAAATATTGGCCAAATAATTGGATAGTAGATTATAAAAAAATCCATGTATAATTTTAAAATAACTGTATTATCAGGATTCGAGGCAATACGTTAATCCCTAGTTTTTTATACTCATATATTCGAGATTCAAAAAGTCTACAATTGTCTTATAAAATAGAGAAAAATACAGTTTTTTTTTGCAGGTGGGAGATGATTATATATTGTAATCCATGTAGTTTGCATGTACATCTTCTAGATTTTTTGATACTGTTAAACTGTTAATTCACAGTATTATTCACCTGAAATTTACAAACTAGTCAATTAAGGAGGCCCACCTATTCGAAACGAAGACAAATCGAGTTGAAATAAAGCGTGCACCTTAATAATTGCAGTCGAATTTCAGAAGAGGACAAAATACAAGTATTAATCTAGAATTGGAAAAATCTGCAATTCGCGGTCTCAGGAGCTTCAACATTCAAAATTTCGTTACCGGCCCTAGCCAAAACGGTGCCAAACATATTTAGATTGGGTTCTGTCCGTGAGATCAAAATATGCTCATCATATCAACATTATTTTAGGTTAATTAATTTTTGAATCAAATTACTCGAAAAAAATAGTAAAATTAAAAATTTTAATAAAAAAAATATTATTTTTAAAGTTATATTCGACTCAAATTTTTATAAGACACACAATAAATCAGATACCAAATGATTGTAACCCAAAAAATATACTATGAATTTTATTAAAAAAAATATACTAAAGACTATGTTTTGATTTAAATAAATAAAATATTTTTATTATAAATTTTTTAATAGACAAATGAGTGACGTACGAAATAAACATAACAATAATATTGAGATATTTTATTGGATATTAACACAAAATATGTCTAAAAAATTTCGGTATGCAGATACACGTTAAATAGAACTGCGTAGAGTTGGATATATTGGCGTATGAATCTGAATTGCACAAGAAATGTATATAATGAAATAGAGGCCATAACATTAAAGTTTTTTGTTGTATTTGTAAACTCTTTTTTTCTTTTTTCTAATATACAGCCATTATTCTTTTTAATTATCAAGTCTCGTCATTCGATCAGCTGAGGGATAAAGAAATAAATGTGTAGCAACAAAATCTGTGCCAATGCGAATCCCCCCAAAATGCTGACTTGGACTTCTAATTTGATTAAGGCTGGCAAACTTGTCGTAATTCTAGAAAATGGTACGAAATTTTTTATGGTAATCCCTAAGTACCACTCATTTTGGTGATTTGGTATGTAACCATTAATACTATAATAGATAAATATGCAAATTAAATCAGAGATTATTGTGATAATATTTTCAAACAAACTCTTTTCTAATTAAATTCTATTGTTGAAAAATAGTCTAATTAAGAACAACGACATTAACTAGTTTCGCTGAATGGAGAATTGTTGGAGACTACTATCGCATTTAAAAGAATCCTAAGGTCACCGATTTTTCAAGAGCAAAGAAAAAGAACAGTCTCTAACTATTCAGACCTATACTCCAGCTTTACTAACTTGGTTTTCTTCTACATATATATCAATTTCTTGTGAATTGATTGTTTTGCCAAATGGGTGGAACAAAAATGTTCAGCTAATGATAACCAACATATGATAATACCAGCAAAAGAATAAACATATTATAATACAAATACATTTTAGTTACATAAAAATTGTCATCTAATAAAGGAACAAAAATAACAAACTATAATACTAACTTTTTCCTTTGAATTTTATAGTATTAGTTATAAAATATGCGAGTTTCTTCTTATTATTTATTAGATTTCGATTCATGATCATTATTAGAAATACTTTAGGTTTTTTTTAATTATCTGAATAGCCTCGAACAAGTCCCCATAAAAAAAAATAGTTGAATGTTGTTTTGATTTTTTTTTTCGGATTACTGTCATCGATCAGAATATTTACTAATTAGAGAATTTTATTAAGAAAGAGTTTGATTAAAGATATCATCGCAATGAAATTATTTAGTTTACATGTTTGTCTATTCTAAGTAAACAATTCAATTAGTAAAAATTAATCCATATCAATAAGAGATTGTGGATACGTATCAAGTTACCAAATAACTTGGTACGTGGGATCACCAAAAAATTTTCTTTGACACCCTCCATGGGTCCCGCTTCCCACAACGTGGAAGTCTAGAATTAAAGTCATCTGCATCCGTGTCCTACCTATGCTTACAAGGTTTATTACACGTCCCCTTTTTCTTAAATTCGAAGATATTAAACTAATGTTCTTCTCTCTTCCAGATAATCATATCGATACAAGTTTCCTATCATAATAAAGGGAAAATTAGGCTAAAGTCCCTGTCCTTTGGTCATTCAACTATTTTTGTCCCTGCTGTTTGAAAACTACCCTTTTAGTCCCTACTGTACAAAATAACGCACATGTTTAGTCCCTAAAAATCAACTTAATTTTTTTGTATGACCATTTTGCCCTTGTCCCAAAAAACTAACCTGAACTGCATCTAATCTAACCAAATTATTTTGAAACCAACCAATCCAAATAATAGAAACCAAACCCAACCCATTACGGCCATACCGCCTTCTCTTCCCCGACACGGCGACGACGAAGAAGAAGATGGAGGAGCTGATGTACCCGATCGTCGTCCTAATCGATGAGCTAAAGAACAACGACATCCAACTCTGACTCAACTCGATCCGCAAGCTCTCCACCATCGCCCACACCTTCGACGAGGACCGCACCTGCCACGAGCTCCTCCCCTTCCTCTCTGACAATAATGATGACGACGACGAGGTCCTCCTTGCCATGGTCGACGAGCTCGGCAGCTTCGTCCCCCTTGTCGGCGGCCCCGACCATGCCCCCTCCTTCCTCCCCCCTCTCGAATCTCTCTACTCTATCGAGGAGACCGTCGTTCGCGACAAGGTCGTCCTCTCCCTCTCTCGCTTCGCCTCCCACTTGTCTGATCCCGATCTTCTCCAACACTTCGTCCCCCTCCTTAAGGTCGATCATCACTTTTCGGTTGGCATCCGGGGAGTGTTTCACGGATTGGTTTCTAGATTGGAGATCCGTTTGATTTGGGTTTGAAGAAGAAAGGTTTGATTTGGTTTGGTTTTGGTTTTGAGTTTGGTTTAAATTTTCAAACGAAGGGCAAAATGGTCATACAAAAAAATTAAGTTGATTTTTAGGGACTAAACATGTGCGTTATTTTGTACAGTAGGGACTAAAAGGGTAGTTTTCAAACAGCAGGGGCAAAAATGGTTGAATGACCAAAGGACAGGGACTTTAGCCTAATTTTTCCCATAATAAATATCGATTTTGATTATCAATAAAGATGCCCCGTTCCTTCTAACGTGAATCTCTCATTGCTAATCAATGTAGGGATGAAAATATAGTTAAACATGGGTTAAACATATCCATAATCACTTAAATTTTTAAATCTAGTTCATGGTCATCACTTTTTTTAATTCATGTTCGCTCATTTATATTTAAAAGTAGAGTTTGGAATTATGGTATTTATAAAATATGGTGTGCTTTTTTCTCAATCTTTCTTTCATCTTTTTCTAACATCTTTCCACGAGAACATCAATGTGCAATTCAAGCAACCGTACCTACATTACATCGTATGTAACATAATCTCATATATTTTGCTACAATTTCAATAAAGAGCGGGAAATTGATAATAAGTATTTGTTGAAAGACTATTTTGTTGATATGTCAATATATGAAAATGATATTTTGTGATGTAAAATTTATGTACATAAATCTTTGTTCTTTCGAATAGTAGAAGTGATGAGTGACATTCCTCCATATTTTTCAGCATAAATAAGATACTAGTGATAAACTCGAACTCTCAACATTACAAATATCAATAAAAAGCTTGATACAATTATAGAGGGTCTAAGATACTTCAATAAAAAGCTTGATGGAACGCATGCCGACATCCAGACACTACATTTTATGATCCAAGTGAAATATAAATAGTTTATTTAACAAGATTTTTTATTTTAAAAAACTGACCGATTTGCTAATCTAGAGTATACTATTAAAAACTTACTCTTAAAATAGGCTTAGAAAATATTCAATTTTAAAAATTTAGATTGACAAAAAACGCTACTATGATTTTTTTGAGATAAAAAAAACGATAGTATGATTTTGATCGAAAAGTTATTTGAGACGTGTTACAGAAATAGTAATGTCAGAGATTTGCAGGATTCGCTTATTCTGCCATGATTTAAAGTGCTGTTTTCCACTCAAATGTCAAATGTAATTGTAATGTACAGCCCTCTAGACTCTCCCACAGTGTCGCCTCTCCGGGTCAACCCGTTTCCCAAACCCAAACCCACCCATCTCAATTGCCTCATTGTATAGTTTGAAATCAAATTATTTACTAAAATTTTGAATACCCTCGCATAAATAGAAATAAGTTGATTCGAGAAAAAAATGTATTTTATTTTCTGTCAACCAAAATTGAACCATTTCAAGATTGGCTACAGAATTTTAGATATAGTGAATGCATTTCTTAACAAAGATGGTGAACTTTTGAAAAGACAAGAAAAAATCGAATCATATAATACATTACGGCAATTTTTTTTAAAATGCATTATGGCGAACCCCTGTGCATATTTATTACACAACACAACGAACCCAAAGTGGGGTCATAACTCATAAGAGTAAACCGGGCACAGATTTAAGACCTAGGGTTAAAAATTCCAAGCAGTGGTTAAGCTTAAGATAAGAGAGGCTCAACCACAAACCCATAATCCTCCTCAACGCTCATCACTTATACTGCTCATCCTCCTCCTCCATTTCTCCATCTAAACCATAATCCAATTTCTTGAGAGAGAAACTTCTAACATAAAAAAAAACCCCAGATAAACACTAATTAGCATCATCTATTTTTCTCTTTGGTATTCCAAATTTTAATGCTAAAAACCTATGGATATAACCCCAACAACAACCATCTTCCCACCACCACCACTGACCGAATCCCCCGAACCCGAACCCGAACCCGAGATTCCGACCCAGATCCTGCCCGTGATAAAGCCGCTATCCTTCTCCAACGGGGTCCTAAAGCGCCACCACCGACCTGACTTCCACCGCCACGTGGCGGTGGCCTACAAGGAATGCCTGAAAAACCACGCCGCCGCGATGGGGACCCACTCGGTTGATGGCTGCGGCGAATTCATGCAGTCGCCGGCGGCAACCCGCACTGACCCGACTTCCTTCAAGTGCGCTGCATGCGGCTGCCACCGTAACTTCCACCGCCGGGAAACCGACCTCGACCACCCTCCCGCCGTCGCAATCGAGTACCAGCCCCACCACCGGCACCGTCCTCTTCCGCCGGTGACCGACAACCGGGGGAGTCCGAGCTCTTCGTCCCCGCCGCCGATCTCCTCCTCCTACGCGCCCGACATGCTGCTGTCCCTCTCCACTGGGTCCGAGCCGCCTTCGACGAGGAAGAGACACCGGACCAAGTTCAGCCCGGCCCAGAAGGAGCAGATGTTCCGGTTCGCGGAGCGGCTCGGGTGGAAGATGTTGAAGCGCGACGACGACCTGGTCCGGGAATTCTGCGACGAGGTCAAGGTCGATAAGGGCGTACTAAAGGTCTGGATGCACAACAACAAGAACAACTTCGTTAAGCGCGTCGTCCTCGATGCCGTCGCCGCCGGAGACGACGGTCCCGCCGGCGCTAGTGCTGATGACAACCGACACCTTCACCCCGACATAATTACTAACCAGAGCAACGGTACTAGCGAGAACAACCTCAACAACAACCACAACGATGACGAGGAGGAGGACGAGAAAGGGATCGACCGGAGAGAGCACCATTTCCAGCTCGGAGTCGCTGGCGGTGCGGCGAATGGCGGGTCTTCCTCTTGATCCTTATCCTTCTTATGTTGGTTTTTTTTTTCAGAGTTAGCGAGAGAGATCATCATTAGTTTTAAGGCGGGATTATTTAGTGGTGTTATTTGTATTTCGTTTCCACTTTTTAATTCTTAGCTTCTTAATTAATCTCATTCTTCCTTCTTCAGCTTCTTTTTGTTAGCATGTTAATATTTAACCTAAACTTTTAAGCTAAAATTTTAAAGTAACGTGTAGTTGGAGTTTAAGCTAAAATTTTACCTATACTTATGAACTTGCCTAACTATTTGTTTTTTTTCGGAGTTTTTTCATACTACTCTTCAAATGAAGTTCATTAAGTTGGAAGTTCATTAAGTTGAAGTTTGCACAAATTTTAGTTACTTTCCTGATTTCAAACGAAGTTCATGTGTCCACACAATGGGTGATGAATGTTACAATAGATTCGGGATCAATTTACTCTAATATCATGTTAGAATGTTCATATTCAATTTAAAACTTTAAGATAATAAATATGTGAATTATCTGTACTTATTAACTTGTTCAGCTTACTTATTTGTTTCTCATGTAATATTTTTTTCAACACGTCTTTCCAAACGAAACCACTAAGAATTTTACTATTTTTCTTATTTTGAATTGGAGGTCATGCGATCATAACACGTTAAGAGGCTTCATAATGGGCGCCAGATATCATATTAGAATGTTCATGAAATGTTAGTTCACTTATTTATTGCCTAATGTTAGATGTGGATATTCTATCATGATATTTGAGCATATTACCCTGTGTCAATTATGAAATTCATAGCTCATTGTACACGGATGACCCTGATTGAAAGAATGAGAAGCACTGAAATTGGTGTAAATTTCAGCTCGGTAGATTTTTTTTTTGCGGGAAAAGCTTCATTAATATCAAAAGGTAGCGATTACATCAGAGGCAGAAGCCAACATACTTTTGTTTAAGTGCTCTTTAGTGATTAATTAGGATTAATCTAATTAGTAACACTGATTATAACCTGTGAGGAGGTTTATAGTGAATAATTCAAACTTGATATCAATCATTGCTGGGTGATGTTTTGATGCTATTCCTCTGTTTGTGGATTGTTTTGTTGTTTATTAGGAGGTGATTATATTTATTGGTCTCTCGTGCAAATAAATTCTAAAAATTGAATATTTAAATTAACTAATTTAAGTTTAAAACCATATTATCTGAAAACTAGTAAATAAAGTATAAAAAACAGTTCGGGTTTCTCAGACTAATGCCTTGCCAGTGAAGGAGAGAGATTGAGATTCTCTTCGATCTCATCTTTTATGTCCGAGAGAAAGAAGCAGAAAGGTGTTGTAAGTTTGTAACACATCTCCCTTCAAGGGCGGTGTTGTATTATTCTAACTTATCTCATCGCTTAAGCTCTTTATAGAAAGCTGCGTTAGATTTTGTCCTAGATTTAAAAAAGGGAATGTAGGGTACAAATATCTCCTCTGGATCACATATTTATTTGGGGATTGCATCATTTTATCCTCGCGTTTTTCAATGATCAGCGATTATTATTAAATTGAAAAAGGGATTAGCTTAGAGGCTTTCCTTAAATGAGAATTAGATTGTCTGCTGGTGTGCTTGCGGTTTTGGATTTAATATTGGTCAAATCTTATTTTTTAACACGATAAGTGTCTGGATCAATTCATATTAATTTTACTTTAACCAAGATGTTTTGAATTTGAAATTTTTTTATAAGTAAAATTTTTACACTATACTAGGATTTGAACTTTATTACTCTTTGAAACCATATTTGTTTTATATCGTTAGATTAAACGTCATTTGATTCTTGAATTTGAGACTTCGAAAAATTAAAATGTTAAATATTTGTTTGAGGTATTTTGCAACCATACAAAATTTTATCATTTCAAATCTAAATTATTTGGTTGTGTATGTGGATATAAAAATGATATAAATTAGAATATCATACCTAAAATCTTAGATATTAAGTGATCCGATTAAATCAAACGACTAGATATTAGTTATTCTTTTAAGATACACCAACGTGTTTATAGCCCATTACATGGACACAAACATCGAAATTAAGAGGACATGTAAACACACCCTAAAATATATTTTTAATCAAGATTAAATTTATTTTGCTAAATTTTCTTTAATGCAATTTGATCTGCCTCGTGAAATTTTAATGCAATTTGATCTGCCTCGTGAAGAGTGATGACGATCGGCATAAATTTCCTACTGGACTATGTTGGCTTCTTGGGTTAAATCTAGAAAGTAGGTCTCCGTAGAATAATTAATCTCTGGCCAAGTGGGAGAAGGTGACAAGCGAGGTAGAACTTTTATGGTAAAAATCTCTTTCATAATAAAGAAATACTGGAACACTTTCGTCTAAATACTTTTTAAATCCAGTTGCTCCTTTATTTTACACTTGTTTTTTTTGTGATATTTATTTTACACTTGTTGAATCATAACATAGTTGCACTTAACTTTTCCCACCAGTAGGGATGGCAGAAATGCTCATATCCTGCAGGTCGGACCCTATCCTTATCCTGTGAGTCGAGGGTCTGTTGACTTTGACTGGGTTTAGGGTAGGGTATGAGTATGGGTCTATATTTAAAGGTAGGGTCGAGAGTAGGGTATGAATCTATGAATTTTTACCCTACCCTTACCCTTTTACCTTAATTTAGACTTTATTCCTAACTGGACCTTAACTAAATAATAATTAAACTCTAATTAGACTTATTATTATTTTTTTTTATTTATAAAATATAATATATTTTTTAAATATTTTGAAATATAATCTACGAAATTGACTTTTTTAATTATTTTTAGTGATCTATAAGATATTTCTTAATAAAATTTAATATATTCATTATGATTTAGTTAAATTTTATACTAAAAAGTATATTGTATTTAATTCGAGGGTCGGACCCTATAAGACCCTATAAACCCTACGGACCCTAAGGGTAAGGGTATGAATCTAGTAATGAAAAATCTTAAGGGTCTAAGGTAAGGTATGAATCCGACTTTTTAAACGTGAGTAGAGTCGTACCAATACCCTACCCGACCCTACCCATCGCCATCCCTACCCACCAGCAAGAGTGGTGGAGTTAGTTGCTGCAACCACATTAGGGTACCCTAATGTCGACTCAAAGTTAGTTCCACTTGCCCGATTAGTCAATAGTTTAGCGACTAATACCCGTTTTTGTGTGCCTCTCGTAATATTTTATCTTATCTGATTTCACTTAACTTCAAAGTGAAGTTGAGATGATAAGAGATACCACCACGACCAACTTTATAGTTAGTAACTTTCCAAATAGACTAACCAATTGTTTCATATCTGAATGAAACATAACAATAAATGATTATATATATATATATATATATTTCGGTCAAATATTAACCATTTTAGTTGATCCAAGTAATCGATGATACAATCATTCAATTTGGCAGTAGAATTATCAAACTAGCTAGTATGTTCAAGTAATCAATGTTACAACCTATTTGAGTATGGTTGAACAAAAATGATAATAAAATCCTTTCTATCGAGTTAATACATTTTAAAAAAAACCCTCAAAATTTCGGATACAAAACAACATACGAAGAATTGGACAAACCAATTATGAATTCTCATATGGAGACTTTCCAATATGAAATATGGATGCTTCCTATTGCTAAAAGTTGGACACAAAATTACAAAAGGATGTAACACCAATGCCTGAAATATAACATATCTAGTGTTTTTAGATTGTCGAATATCTTTAACCCTCGTCCCTCTTTCTAACCATAGAGAGAATCGGTAAAAATTACACTTTCGGAAATTGTATTGCTTAACGACACCGAGATAACAAGTCCACATTTAAACTAGAACAATCTTGTTTCGGCTGAATTACGACGGCCAATGAAAGAGAGGAAGAGGATTGGCTCTCAAATGTTGATTGTCCTTTCTTACCCGTCCGTAGTTTGGGGTGATTTTGGTGTAATGTGAATGATGAAGTCAGTAATTTTTTTTTGTGGGGGCACGTCTCGTGGGTCTGCCAGCACACCAACTGCCTCGAGCATGGGTCCTTGACCCAATAAAGCCTCTCATGAAATCCACCGCAAATTAATTATCATTCAAATTAATATTAATTTATACTATCGATATATCATATGTATACTAAATAATTTCGAAAAAATAGCTAGTTACAAAGTTAATACAAAAAACAAACCTGGTCTACTTTAAATCTGGTGCGGTATCGGAGAAAAAGGAGATACAAAGCAAGAACAAAGGCATAAAAGCGAAGCACCGATAGCAAGTCAATTTAGGACCACACCGACAATGTATACCACGAGATTTAGAGCACTTTACTATATGTGGTCCAAGCAATCGTCTGCCTATGTGCCGTTCCCTGTAATAAATTTCCTTTGCCTCATAGAATATGTTCTCACGTTGTAGGTTTTTTTACTTTCTCAGCGGTGTGTAAGGATTTTAAAATGAAATTTTCGTAAAGAAATTTTATTTCTCAGTACTTACATGTATAAGGTTTATGGTCAATATAAGCTCAATATATATAGGCAGGATCTTATTACTTTTTCACCAAGAAAAACACATACTTTATTCTTTACCGATTAGTTAGGGTTCAGATTCCAAGTTGTTGAATGTCGAGAATTTAAATAACCAAGTGGTTAACTTTATGACGTTACCCATTCTAAAGAACCAAATTCTCGGAATTGGATTAACCAATATAAATCATTTGGGTTCGAATTTTTTCACATTTAGATTAAATTTAACGGGGTTGTGTTTGGAACTTTTTTCGAGTCGGTTCAACACAAGTATGTACATGTCCCATATCTAAATAATACCTTTACTAAAAATATCGAAATTTGAATTTGGGAAGCTGAATTTCCATGGACCATGCCATAAATTATTCATCGAGATATTTATAGTTTATATTCATGAAACAATATTTTCAATCCCTACCGTATACATAAGTTTTTATGTATATAATTTACGGACTACAAAAATAAAATATACCAGAAAAGTGTAAAATAATAGATCCATGTGCAATTCAAAAAGTTATATCTTCAACTTTCTTTGATATTGTTATCTTAAACATGAAAATACATGCGGGAAAATGGTAAAGGAAGAACACAACTGCCTAATCCATATTGGGAATAAATTAGGAGTGTGTCCACGTCTAGCCCAGTGAGCCGATATTCACTTTGAAACTTCATAATTAAAACACGAGCTCAAGATTAAGTGGGGACTTAAAATTGTAGTCAACATGTTAACCATCTTACTTTATTTGACACATGTTAGAAGCCGAAAGTTGAAAAAAATGTTTTAGGTTTATTCTATGAAAATGAAAAATAAAGTAAAAAACTTGATAAAGAGTAATAAGTTACTTCAAATTATTTCGGAGTAAGATTTTTTATTAATTATTTTTGTAAATATTTGAACGTTGGCAAAAGGACCCACGCATATTCGTCATTTAAATTTTTGGATGAAGTCGAACGAAACGGGACCGCATCGAGAAAATTTCACGAGATCCCCATGAAGTATAATTTAGTGTACTTTACGATTAAAACTGTATCAAGTAATAATTTTGTGATGTAATATGATTTTTATTTTTATTCTTCCCATTTAAACAACATTCTAATAATTCGGCCTAACTAATTTGATAGAGAGAGTATTCGGCCCATTCTACTTTCTTTCATGGGCCCTATACGCGTGGACCAATATTTTTTAAATGGGCCCGACCAATTGCATGAAGCACGTCCATTTTGCTTTGCGTTTGGCAAATTATTTTCTCACTTTATTGTATAGACTTATATTTGATCCTATTCTTGTATAGCTAAAATTTTGCACCAACTTACATCTAAATCTGGAAGTTTTGTTCACGAGATGCGAAAATTACATACACTGGAAGGCCCAAATGGAAAGTCACTCATGGACTGAAATCTTCAAATTTGGAGAGAAAAAAGTCCCTAGTACCGGTAGTTAAGCCCACTGCATGCTAAATTTTGTTATAAGTAACTATTCTTTGTTAAGAAAACAAAAAGAAAAATACACCGTAAAAATAAAAGAAACGGAAAAGAAACAGAAAAGAAAACACCTACCGGTATCTATTTGCATATGTAAGAAATATTTAACGATAAATTATCATTAAAACTGGTCAAAAAGAAATAACGCATAAAACGAATTTGATCAAAAATAAACGTGTTCTCGAAGAGGTCATATAAATGGTGCGACGATTTGATATGCTTTACCAATTCGTCACAATCTCTTGGGTGACATCGACAAGATTTGATTGCAATAATAGGGAAAAAAGAACTCATGCATTGCGAAGATATTTTCTTTTTATAAAAATTTGGAGGCAAGAAAAATCTTCCAGACAATCTCAACAAATAAAAAGGGGAAAAAAGCATTGGAGAGTTAGGCTTCTCCACGCTCCTTTACAATGCCTACTCATGTGCGACACCGTGATTAGGCAATCCCTAGTTTCGGTCTAACCATCCTCCGGAATTTTGCAAAAACAACCCAATTTCAGTGTTAGATAACGATCCGATCGTTCAAGTCATATTAAAATATCAACAATAGAGAAAGTTTGACAATACATTCTTGCACACAAACATCTGCCCTAACCAAAATTGCAGCATATACCTGAAAGGTTTGTTCTATGCCTCCTCGAAGCCTAATTATACGTCTTTTTGCATACGTAGTTCATGTGAAAATATCTAACTGAACCAAATTGCAACATATGCGTGAAAGGTTTGTCCTATGCTCCCCCGTGCCTAACTATACCTCTTTTTTTTCCATTAGTAGTTCATCTGAATTTTTTTAGTCGATACAATTTGTTATATAGATAGCTACAAAATTAATTTATCGAAGTTTTCCAAATTCGTGACAAATATTTAACATGAATTTTTTTAACGACTCGAATCCAAAATATATTGCTTAAACTAAAATAACTCTCTTAAAGAATCGATTTAACTAATTATTAATTGCTTAATGAGAAAAATATATAGCTAATGCTTACTCATTCTTTTTTTTTTTCCTCAGCTTTAAGGGACATTGTTTCGACAAACTGGGAGAAGTTTCCATCCAATTCCAAGATGCGAGTTACATCTGCGACCGCTCGACAGAATGTAATTATACAAAAAGGAGATTTGTTAACAGTCGAGGCTTTAATCGACCTTTAAGTATATATCTAAGTAAGATTTTCATTGTAACAACCAACATTGATTGGATTTGTGGGTGCTCTACAGTACTGCACTAACTACTTTATTGATTAAAATATGGTCCCAGTTGAATAGAATTGGTGATAGAGATAAATACCTATCGCACAGAGATCGTCAAATTATTTACTGTTTGTGCCGTTTGAGTCCTAAACTCACGTCTTTTATATCGAAAATTTATGGTGATGCACGGCCTTGAACGTGGAGAAGAAAGATGGATAAATTACTCCAACAACTTATACTTCTTTGTTGATGTGCAACCGGATTGCTATGGTCTTCTACTATCGATTTGACGACGATTTAATGAATGATATCATTGGACGAGTTTAATTAATGATTTTGAGATTCAAAACGTTAATCTCATATTCCGTTGATGGAGCATGTAATAATACACTTTGAATATTAGCAAGTATGGTATATCGTCTCTTTTAATGTTTCCATTTATAGAATGACTATTTGCTGATACAAAATATGATGGTTGATCATAAACATCGAAAATCAGTATGAAATCTTCATCTCACCAATATATATTATGGTCTTTTTGGTTAGTAAAATATATTAACCATCAAAAATTTATAAAGAGGAACACTATCCAAAATACAGAAGAAATGAACAAATGAAATCTTCAACTCACCAATATATATTATGAGATCCAATCCAAGCCATTAACACAACACAAGAAACAAGAGCATAAGAAACCAATATATCAACGACAAAAAAAAACATAACATCACAGTAGAGGCTCATTGATCAAGTTCAACAATTCTACTAAGTATCACGAAAAAAGAAAGAAGAAATTAAATCAAGACAACAATATGAAGAACAATCCCAAATCAACTAAAAAACAACAAAACTAGTCTAATAAATATCACACTCGATAACAGACGACAAGCAGTCACACAACCTCCGTCTCCACTTCCCTCCGATGGAAGTTTCGATGACAGCCGCATGCAGCGCAAGTGAAAGCAGCATCGGTGCCTTCCTCGCCGCTGGCCATGAACTCTCGACAACCATCCACGGCGTAGCCACCAGCGTCGGCTGCGTGGTTCTTCTGGCACTCGCCATATCGAACACTCCTCACCGTGTAAGATGAATTAGTAGTGTCCCTTGAAGCTTCCTCCACCCTTTTTAGTACCACTAGCCGTTTCCTCATTTTGCAAGCTCCTAGTCCTTTCCTATTTACTTCTTCTTCAAGGTATTGAAAATCTAGAATAGGATCCTCTACCAGGTTATTGTAGAATGGCATAAGTATATAGGGGAGAAGGAAAGGTAGTGGATATTATGTTTCTTTTTGAGATGTTATATTCTAAGCCCTAACCCTTAGGTTTGTATATATATAGCTAGTAGCATAACTCAATCAATTGAGCGCTTTTTCACCTACTAATGGAAAATTGGTTTCCGTTTCCTATGGGAAAAAAGTTATACGTAATTAAGACATTTGAAGTTCAAATTATTGAAAATTTTAACATTTTAAATATACGTAATTATAAGTTATACCACCTTACTCAACTCAAAAATGGATTCCAACAAAAATTTAGATGCCATATGATCTCAACATAAAAAAAAACTTATTCTGACTAAAGTTGATTTACATTTTTTCTCTCAACGGTGTTTGTGAAGTGATTAGGCATCTGTTCCTAACAACTAAAGTTGAATTTACTTAATTAAATTATAGGTAGATTCCCCTTCTAAATGAGGCAATTAAACTTGCCAAAATGATGAGAGAGCTTTTCTTTTCTCCTTAAGCAATGATTGGCTTAATATAGCGTGAACCAGCTAATCTCCTAATTTTGTATTTTTCTTCTAAATTCTACTGTAGACCAAATATAAATTACTGGTGACGCTAAAAAGGCAGTTTTGTGGGGTTCGGCGAACATTTCCCTATGTACATCGCTGGCATCAATTTACATTGCCAACTCATTAATTGTATTTTAGGAGTTAGCAACTCCTTGATAAGTTTTTTTCAGTAGTAGTTAAATAGTGTTTATCAAGTTAGTTAGTTTGATAGATTATATTTAGTCCCTTTGGTTTTGTAATCATCTGAATGTAACTCTTTTTTTATAAGTTCTTGATGTAGCTCTTTGGATTTTTTTTAAGAGTAATGCAATTTTAGTAAAAAAAAAATTCATTAGTTGTGTTTCTCTGGCTTGACCGAATAACATGAGCACGTTTTGGTAAGCTGGCCGAACGTTTGCGGGAATTGTACCTTATATATTTCCCAACAAAAAGGTAGGGTGGATTGAATTCCTTGCAGTGTTCTGTGAAATACGGGAAAAAGGACAGGTCTGTTAAATATGGTATGTAAATTTTGCAAAATTTGAATTTGGTCCTGAATTCAGAATTGGTCATATATAATCAATTTTGAACAATATATTCTAGTTTTTTCCAGATTTAAACTCGTCAATTTATTGCTGTTGATACATGTCGGAATATGAGTCTCATTATTTGTAGGGTATATAGGAATTCACTATATATTGACTTAGACAACACCTACAAATATATTAATTAGATATGAAGATTTTATAATATTATTAAAAAATTCACATACTTCATAAGATCTACTTCCTTCTAATTCAAGTGTTTAAGTTCATGTACGCGACGGGACACACATTCTACGGTTCAAACGAACCGATTTGAAACATTTTGTTGAAATTTGATCCTTTGCAAAAGATTTGACATTTTTTTCTGGCATAGCATAAAAATAAGATGTAGTTAGGATTATTATATTAAAAGGGTCTTTATCCTAGCAATATAAAACACAAATACTTTGACAAACATAGTTTAAATTCTGGCAATATGCAATTATGTATAAAAAATTAGTTTAAAACACACTAATAATCTTTATAAAATTTGTGTTCAAGGTCTTCGGTAGGGAAGTACTGTAAGACAAAATTTGTTTAATCAAGGATACTAGAGGTGGTCAATCTCTGGTCAAGGGTGGGGCAAAGTATGAACCTTGCAAAGGCGGCTGGATCGAGACGGTCAGACCAGGGTGGGGCCCGCATCTCGAGAACAAATAACTTCTCGGCCCAGTTGTACCAGATTACCAGCAATGTGGTAAGTTACATGCTGCTAATCAAGATTTCTAATTTATGCTTTAAGTCCAAACAATTCTGCAATGATTGTACTTTAGTCCAGTTATGTTCCTCAGGCTAAGTAAATAATACGAAATTCTCCTAGCGAAAACAAAAATTTATGAGATTAATTATATTTATTCTCTCTCGATTCATGCAGTTATATTGTTCCTTTTGCATTATTTTACTGACAGGAATGGAGCGTAATTTTCTCATCATTTAGTGCATAAATTTATAGAAACTAAGAAATTCAAGTTATCCATAGTTGCTTGATGTTCAGGGCTGATAGAGACTTGAAGATGATTACACTTTGAGAAGCTCAATGATTCTGATGAGGCGCCTATTTGTTACTCACCAACCCAACCCGTTCAGTGATGTGCACATTAAAAATATTAGTGATTTTGGCTTATGGGGGCCATCATCCTTTTTTTATTAATAAAAAGCATCTTAAGCCTAATGCATGAAATGTTTGGTTTAAATTTCTATAATCAACATAAAATATTTACAATATGAGTCATAGATTTTCGACATTAATAAATAATCTTGCTACAGTTAAAATTATGAATATAGTAATATGCACAGTGACGGAGCCACATGCATTTAAGTGGGGTCAATTGACCCTACTTAATTTTATTTTTTTTATAATTAATTATACTTTTTAATATAAATTCTTATTAAAATTAAAAATTGACCCATTAATGATTAATCTTAAAAATATTAGAAATTAATCTCACTTGCGAAATCTTCTGGCTCCGCCTCTGAATATGCATATACTCGTTGAAACGAAACTCATCAAATTGTAATTCACATAAAATTTGGTTGTATCAACATGTCATGACATACAAATTATTTAGCAAAAATTAACTCGATCTAATAATATGTTATAATCTTTATATCTAATTCGTAATTTCAATATCTTAACTCAACAAATATTATAATTTCTACAACATTCTAATACTTACCCCTCTGTTACAAGTTCTTTTAATCTGAATAATTCATTATCGCAAAGAGCCTTATCAAGCGACTAAACAAAGTTAAACAATAATGCAGATGATGTGAGGGCGCCAATATAATTTAGGAAAGTTGATGTTGATTGACACCACTTAGGGTACCAGAGTATGTTGTCCCACCAAACATTTTCCCGTATTTATTAATTATCATCTGTCAGTGACAAATTATGTCTAAGCAGTCCGCCAACTTCTTGCTCATTTAAGTAAATAGATATAAACCAATATCTTATTGGATAACCAGCAAACAGAGAAACTGCATCCTTCAAGATTTGGAATTGATTAGTTGGCCAATGTGGATAATCTGCTTGGACAGTGTCACTGGTTGGCGCCCATTTTTTATAGCTCACCTAAATTTTTGTTTATCATCTTAATCAGTTAATTCAGATTTAAGTAAGTTAAGATCTTTAAAAGATGACAAAACAATTGACTAATTCAAATTATATAAATATTTAAAATATAATAAAATTATCTTAAGAATTATTTAACATTAGAACGTTCCAAAAAATGGGAACTCAAAACTTAATTAAATTAGAACATATTTGGTTATTAATTTACATGGTCATTGGTTATAACTCACGTCAATTAGTTGTTCGAAAACCTTTTTTTTCGAAAGTATCTTATATTTGAATACTCGTTGTCTCATTGAATCAACTTATTTAGATGCTCAAACGTTATTACGTAAGTATTAGTCCTTTGCGGCAGAAATACGGATCCACAAGTCGTCATGAGTATACGGTGAACCAGTAGAACTTTTGGGCTTTGCCTTGGGACTGTTCTTGGTCGGGACCATTTGCAATCGAGCCGTTGTCCGTTGGGTTTCTGTTAACTTGTGAAGCCCAGCCTAACTAAACCCATCGTGGATTTATGTATCTAGATATGAAATAAGAAAATCTATAAAATACGAATTTGAAAGTAGTTGGTATATCTGAGACTGTTTCTCACCACAATTGTATAATTCTTGATCCTGTTTTACTATTTTTTGTGTGAAAAACATTTTATTTAAAAAATTAAAACCCGTGAAAAGGCTAACCCAATTGAGGAAGAATCCACATGGTGAACTTAAATGCGTACACGAGGTGGACTGATGGGGTTCATCAGGAACTTGCACAAGGAGCACATGATATTGTCTTCATCATAAGTCTATTGTTGAGACTATTGGTCGTCTATACGTTGGGATTATTAATAAAGGCCAAACGGGGCCCATTTTACCAAGGGGGAATTTGAAAATTAATTTATAATGTGCCGGAAAATATATAATCAAATTGATTGTAGCTAATATACAGCTCTTGAGGTCACTGCTCATGCACGTGAAAAAAAAAACCAATAAAGCTACCGTAGGTTCGAATATGATAACATTTTAAAAAACACAAAATTTCCAACGCACATTTAATAATATTGCTACGTGTTTCAAATATTAGAACTGTTGCTATCCTGAATTAGTCAACCTCTGATTACTTTTTTGTTGTAATTGCTGATTACTTGCCTTAGGGCACATGGCATTTTATCAATCAGCGAAATAGTGAAAATAAGCCTTATTGTAACGTGGCAGGTACGTTTATCCTATAAAATGCGACCATTTCAAGGCTCCGGCAATGTAATTAATTGACGCGTGACGATGAATTGTTTGAAAAAATATGATCTGAAACATTGAAAGTAAAAGAGACTGTTGGAAAAAAAATTATTTTCTAACTTAAATTTAAATTAATCAATAAAATACTTGTTACGACATCAATTTCATGTATATCTCCAATATATTTATTAAAAATTTGAAAGAACCACTAAATGACGTTTTGCACTTGTTTAAGTTGGGCAATTATTTCGCGTCGACTTCAGAATTTTAATAGCTTAGAGATTGGCTGAACAGTTTCATGTGGGCAATTCGATTTAAGACGCAGCTGGCTAGTTGACTTTGTCTTAGCAACTTGACATGCATCACAAGAAAGTGCGGAGCTTGCTTTTTTTTTGGGGGATAGTTTTTTACTCTTTTTTTGCTCATCTTTTTTCAACAAATTATAAATTGACCACCATCGAACTAAAATTAGATAGTTAAATTTTTCACATCTCATTCTGAAAAAGTAATGGGTAAATGGCCTCATATTTTAAATGAGTATTATCATTTGCTTATAAGTTATAAGTGAATATAATGAACTTTGCATGTGTTCGATTTTATCTCATGTGTCGTTGAACAACATTCGTATGAAAATTAACAATTCGCAAAATCAAATTGTTTTTTGATAATATGTTACGAACAACATTCATGCCATAATTATAAACTACAAAATAAAGTTCACAATATTATAAACGTGGCGAGGCTGTAATTAATTATCACTATCGTTATTTTAATTGGAGTTTACGTTGGAAACACATATGTCAAGATCATGACGAGGGACAACAAGGTCTTTGCCTGTTCGGCCGACTGCCTCTATGTCGACAGTCGACTCATCATACTAAATTACTAGTGAAGTCAATGTAAGTCAATTAACTTTTAATCCTTTTCTAGAGAAATCTTTTGATCATAATATCATTTAACCTAAAAAAGCACCATTGTTTTCGTAATCAGGAGACAACCGAAACATAGTATTTAACAATTTAAAAAGTCATAAAAATCGTAGATATGAGTATATGGCCAGCTATTTTGTACTACTTTTTCTGTAGTTACAGCTTTGACACTTAATTTCCGGTCATATATTCGTAATGGGCATTTTCTATATTAAGAAAATTTTGCATTCTGTGATCCATACAAAGAATACAATGCTACCTCTTTTTATATTTTTTAAAAATGACAACCACTCTTATGTCGTGTTGAAAATTTTATGCCCAATCTTAAATATTAGAGCAATAAATAACCAATAGTAATGTAAATATTATGTAATTAAAATCCTACACTTCAATAAATTTATTGTGGCGGTTCATATACCAGAGGGATCGATGAGAGGGGGTTGGATCGGGCGGGACATGCGGGGGCCTTTTGGTAAAAACTTTAAAACCACGGGACCACAAAGAAAAATTCATACATGTTAGTATCGCAAGAAAAAATATAATTATCAAAAAAATAAAATAAATAAGAAATAGGCTTTTTAGAAAAATCTAAAAATAATGGGAACAAAATGGAAAAAAACTCACACCGTCTAATATAACAAAAAAATATAATTATCAAAAAAATAAAATACATATCATTATCACATGAAAAAAATATCGGTATTACATAAAATAAATATAGTATAGTTTACCTTGATCTCTATCATACTCAATCCAAAATTTTGGAAATCCTTTGTATGATCTGGATCTCTATCATAGTCTGGATGACGAGGCATTAATCTCGGACTTGAATTATTCCGATAAAATAACAACGGAGAACATTAAAGATCAATAAATGAGCACCCACGTCCCCGAATTAATTTTCTCAGATATATTACATCTCCACCAGCCATTTAAAAAAAAATGATATTAGGAGCCCTAAGTTTCCTAATCTAGAAAAGAACAGATTCATCATCATCTAGTGTAATAGCACTAGGGAAATTAGGGCACAAGTAGAATAACTCTTTCCCATGAGTGGTTGTTGCCTCATCAAAAAGCCACTTTTCTATCAATGAGAGTGGTGGCTCTTGGTTAATTTTTTCCGCACTGGTAAAAGAGAGTGGTGAAACAGGTTGACTTACCGAGAGTTCATCCATCCTAAATTTACCCTCGGATGGCTCTTGGTTACTACTAAAACAATTTGGGTTGCTCTCCTCTTGGAACACGGTTGCCTCATCAGTAGGTGACACGTTGTTGTTGTTGGACTGTGAGGCATCTGAATTTGAAGAGTCAAATGACTCAAACCCTAACAATGACTCCAGCCCCTCAGAAGTCATTTCAACCCCATCATCAATGAAGGAATTCTTGGTGGTAGTACTTGAAGATGGCCCATTGTTGTTGTTTCTCATCCACCCTTGAAGCAACCTGGCTATGTTCTCAGTGCTTGAGGCATAAGTAACTGATGATGAAGTGCTTGGAGCTGGGATAGGGCTTGAGTGTTTCCCAGGTGACAAGGCATCAGATAGGGCTTGTTTGGCCAAGTTCATATCAGTTTGAAGCCTTCTCTCCCATTGGCCTCTGATGATCATTGGCTGTGAGGATAGGAACCCTTCTTTAAGATGGTCCTCCAGCTGCTCAGCTTGGATCCTCCTCAGCTTCTTCTTCAAGTGAGTGTTCCAGTAGTTTTTTATGTCATTATCTGTCCTTTGTGGGAGATAAGAAGCTATGGCAGCCCATCTACAGCATTAAGTACAGTCTTTAGATAAAAAGTGGGGACCTTAGAACTTGAACTTTAAATTTCAAAACTTATACATCAGATTATTCACTAGCAATGCGTGAAATTTTTTTATTCATTTTACCTGTTGCCTAATAGGGCTTGGAGGTGAATTATCATCTTCTCTTCATCCTCAGTGAAACTTCCCCTTTTGATCCCTGGCCTGAGGTAATTGGTCCACCTAAGTCTGCAACTTTTACTGCATCTAAGCAACCCTGCAATCCAAATTAATATGAGGTAAGAAAATGATTAATATCTACACTTAACTCTCTAATAATCATTTTAAACTCGAATTAGTCAGTTTAACGTGTGTCCCGATATCAAATGGTTTTAACCCAAAAAATAAATAAAGAAGGGGACAATGAAACTAAATCGAAATATCACCTGTACTGGAGGGAATAGCTCTCCAATTTCCAGGGCCATGTTCTTGGATGTAAGAGACTAAAATGATGTCTTCCTCAGGAGTCCATGGCCCTTTCTTTACTCCTACGTTATCACAACAAGGTGGCCTTCCCATGATCACTCCTACCCTTCTTTTCCTCCTTTCACTCTCCCTCTTTTATCAAGGGCTTCTTTTGGTTTATCTCTCCTCTCCAAATACAACAGAAGTGAATCCAAAGTACAGTGTAAGAGTACTATTCTTGCTTCTCTGTTTTCTTCTCTTTTTTGTGTGTGTTTCACAAAATTAACCAAAGACAAGACAAGGGTGTCCAGGGCAAGAGAAGTGAAGCTGGTCTTTAATAAATAGAGGAAAATAAATGCCATATATAAGCTGACCTAATTAAGAGGGATGACACCACAGAGAAAAAAGGTCAAAATGACAGCAAATGCATTTACTCCTAAGAGGGACAAAGCCCAAAGTCAGCAGCCTGTACGCCAATACCTCTTCTGCCTCGCAAAACCGCGTTGCATTCAATGTGGGCTTGCAATTGCACTAATTATGGGGATAACGAGATGAACTGAACGGGTCAACTAAATATATAGTTGTCGACGATCACTTAATAAACTTGGGAGAATGTTGTTCTAGCTTATACAAGAGTCGAGTTTGAGATCTTGATAATATACCAGTATTATATATTTTATAATAATTTTTAATAATTTTTTATCATTCTACTAAATTTTATACCAAGAGTTAGAAACCAAAACTAGCCAGATGGTTACTTCAAACTTTAATTTACTAAATGTTTGGAATTGATTTCTATAAATTTCAAAATTTATTTCAAATGCAATGGAGGAACTTCGTTAGATTTAATTTATACAATATGCTACTGGCGACAGAAGTTTTATTATGGTTATAAATTAATATATACGTTGGCCAAAATTCAAGCATTTGTTAGATTTATGCCGACCTACTTTGACTTCCTTACTTACGTTCTAGTGAATTTTATTGTTCTAAATCTCGCAAAGTTTTTACATGTGACTACCATAATATCAATCGTGTCTTTTTTCATGAGGATTATTTTTATTTAGTAGCTTTTTATTAATCAGTATATTTCATGCTTACTTATTACCTAGGCTGGCTTCCAGAAGCCAATAGTGGAAGACTAATCCCAATTGGTGACTACTTCGTTGAAATTAATGTTAACAACAGGGATGTGATAATTTAGGGACATTTGATGCCTGTCGTTGACTCTTGCCATGTGTATTAATTACATGTCATAGATATGATCAGATATAGTAGATTTTCTCCAGCTGTAAATGTTACAAAGAGGTGCTTTTTCAGTTTTTCTCCCGTGCTTTCACGTAAATAGAGAATTGGATCATATTTTAGTGGATGCATCGTTTATTGGGTTTAATTATTTTTTAAAAATTTGTGGATACAATGGAACACCTTTGCTATCACTTGCCAGCGTAGGTTTAGTGGGCCTCCTAGCTCGGGCTTCTTAAATGTTTTGTGGGCCGAACATCGGATCACTTGATGACCACTTTATCGTTTTGGTCGCATCCAAATACACGTGTGTGTATTCTACAACACCAAAATACGGTCATTGTCCAATGACATTAGTGCTTACCGGCAACATAATAAATTGCAAGCAATTGGAGTGTTGTAAACTTGTAATGGGGTGTAGTTATTTTTTTACGGAGGCAATGTCCTTATCTCATCTAGTTTTAAGAGACTTCCACCCAAAAAATATTTATAAGAGACTAAATTTCGTTAAATTTATTGAAAAATCAGTAGTAAGTTGCTCACTATTGAGCTCCTTCTTTTCTTGAAAATGACTTCTCGGTAGGTTCTGGAAAATAAGGTAATTTGTATTACTCCAAATTTTTTTACAGCATGCTGGTTTAAACCAATTATTAAGTAACGTGTGCCACAATGCAATGTAATGCATATATCTTTTGCAAGACGTAGTACTTGATTATTAATTTGAGATGTTCTTACAATTGACTATTATTTCATTAATTTTGATGTTCTTACAATTGACTATTATTTCATTAATTTACTCAAAACTAATTGGTTTCAAACTATAATAGATAATAGAAGGTAATTTTACTTGCGTCAACTTTCATGTAGATGACTTGAGGTTATCTCATCTCTCATTCTACCGGTTTGTTCAGGAGTGAACAAAAATTTAATAACCGGTCTTGTCCCATGGTTTCTCACAGAAGAAACATGGTCGCAACGGGAAATGGAAAGTATCTCAAGAAATAGTGCAATTATGTACATTTGACGTAATATTTTGATAGATGATAACATTTTACATATACAAATAAATAAATTGTATGTGCTATCTTTTGTGCCATATATAAATTCGTTAAAAATAAAAGCAATTATTGGGCTTTTACACTCACGCGCGGTCAGTTTGGGCCTTTCTATAAGCCCATCGGACAACAAAAGCTAAAGAAAAAAAAAATGATATTTATAATCCTTTCTCCATCTCCCCACCAAAAACCCTAGCCCCTTTCTGCCTCGGTAGAGAAGAAGAGGAGGAAAAATATGGTGCAGCGGCTAACTTACCGGAAGCGGCACAGCTATGCCACCAAGTCCAATCAGCACCGGATCGTTAAAACCCCCGGTAACCTCTTCCCGCCGAGCTTCTCTCTCTCTCTCTCTATATATATAGATATGTGTGTGTGTGTCTCGCTATCTAGATGGACTTATGGTTACTTTTGGTGTGTGTGTGTGGTTTCAGGTGGGAAGTTGGTGTACCAGACCACCAAGAAGAGGGCGAGTGGGCCCAAATGCCCCGTCACCGGCAAGAGGATTCAAGGGGTTAGTTTTTTTTTTCTCACTTTCTCTCTGTTCTTTTCTTTTTCGGATTTATTTGTTGCTTGATCAGTGATTTAGGTTTGTATTTATCCCGATCTGGTAGTTGTTTGAACTTCGATGCCCGGGTATTATTAGTTGTTTGCTGTCTCCTGTTGCTAGTGATAAGGAATCGAGTTGAGGCCCAGAAGTAGTCTGTGTAGTATTTCATGTAAGATGCAAGCTCCTCGTGTTTAGTTTCCGGTTCGATCTCTCCTGGAATGTGATGTTTGCCTGCGTGCTGATATACTATGTACAAGTGCATTCGTACATTTGGTCTGTTGCGCTCTGTCTTTAGCTGTATTTGAATGAATCTCTCGTACTCTATTTGTAATTGAAACATGCTCTACGTGTTTCTTTGTGCTTTTTTCCATTGAAGCTGACTGTGAAATGATGTTTTGCAGATTCCTCACCTCAGACCTACAGAGTACAAGAGGTCTAGGTTGCCCAGGAACCGCAGGACTGTGAACCGTGCTTATGGTGGTGTGTTGTCTGCTGGTGCTGTGAGGGAGAGGTACTTTCTCTGCCATACTGGTTTCACACATTCGCCTTCTCTTTTGAATTCAGTAAACTGAGATGCTGAAATTGAATTTGTTCTTATACGTAGGATCATTCGAGCTTTCTTGGTGGAGGAGCAGAAGATTGTGAAGAAAGTTTTGAAAATTCAGAAAGCCAAGGAAAAGCTTGCTGGGAAAAGCTGAATGAGCCGACATAGTCTTCGTGGCTGAGAATTACGATTCTGCAAAATTCTTACGTTGGTTTTAGCGATGAGATCCGAAAAATATTCACTTTTTTTGGGAACAAGTTTCTTCATTTTGGCAAAAACATCATTGGCTTCTTATTCTACTCACAAGCTCTTCTGATTACGATGTCGTGTTGTGATTCTCCGTTGAACCAATTTCTTTAGCCCGAAACTTCTTAGTTGGTCAATTTTGATGTTTAAAAGTTTAAATCGGGAATAGTAAAAATTTGGATAATTCGGTGAAGGAGAGAACATTAGATCCTTCAGCGCGAATTTTGCCAACAACTTCCAGCCTAAGTGGACTACAATAGATACAACTTCCACAATGGTATATAATTTTACGTATCATTGCCCGAGCAAAAGGAAATCAAGTATGAGGCTCTGTAAGATTCGCAGACTCCCATCATATTCTTGAAAATCTTGATCTCGTCTGGTTGGTGCTCCATGCAAAACTTGTCAAAAATGAGAAAAAGGAAACTCACTGCATCATCACAAGGCCCGAGCGAGACACCCCGTACCCCGCAAGCTCAGGCGAGCATTCATCATAGAAAATATCGTAAAATATCTGTAGGGCTGTTGGGAAATACGACATGCCAATAATATACCCGACAAGAGATTAATTGACAGCCCACCCCGACTTTAAGAAGTAAGAGAAAACCTCTTGCAGCACCCTCCACTCCAGATTATCATACGATTCCACGGGACAGGGCCAGCAACAGCCACTCTCCCATTATCTCTGCTCGTCCGGGCCTCAGCTTCGTGACATTCACCCTCCATTCAAACCTCATCCTCCTCTACACCAACATCATTATCCACCGAGGATAACAGACGACTGGTGGACTGCAATAGATACTCTTCTTCGCTTCCATAAATCTCTGAAGTGCATTATATGTCTTACCCCTGTTAGTCGGACCACAATGGTATATAATCTTACGTTTCATTGCCCGTAGAAAAGGAAACCACGTATGCAGCTTTGTAAGATCCGCAGACACGATCATACTCTTGAACCGCTTGATCTCATCTGGAAAGTGTTCAGTGCAATACTCGACGAAAATGGGAATAAGGAACCTCACTGCATATCAGAGGCCCGAACGACACCACATACCCCGCAAGTTCAGACGAGCATTTATCACAGAAAAAACTGAATCTGCGGACGGCTGTTGGGAAACACGACATGCCAATGTACACGGCAAGAGCTTGGTCGCCCACCCCGATTTGGTCGGCATTCCACTGGAATGCTCCAGATTATCGTACGTTTTAGAATCACACGAGGATCCTATACAATTCGACAGGATATCTTCAGCAACACGTACTCTCACACCGTCTCTCCTCGTCCCACCTCACTACCTTCATGACATTCCTCCTCTGCACCAACACCATTATCCACCGACCAAAACGGATGACCGGTCGTACAACCAAATCCCCCAACTCTACAATAATTACATGGGGGCACCCGGGACCGAATCAAAGTAACACCCGAAGTGGACTTTTCCCTAAAACAGTAATTATCAATAACCCATTTATTAAATCCTCCCAAGGAATGGAAATTCCCAATAGAACCCAGAAAAATGGACCCACCTAGATTCCTCCTCTTCGCTGAGCGGAATTGAAACATAGAAGCAACTTGAAACTTTCTCATCAATTAGAAGAGAATACCCTACACCAAACCTCTTCGTAATCCTATTTGACATGGACACGATGAAGAATTACAAGCAATTTATCTGAAGGATCAACATTAGAGGAAGAGAGGAAATGTAGGGGTTGTAGACTTGTAGTGGGATTTTGAGCTTTAAAACCCAATGCTAAACCCAGCCCATCACCCAAGCAAACAACTGTTAACTTCGGTGGTGGCTCTGGTGGCGACGGACGACAAGTGGATTTGACCTGGGCCTCTGATGAAGTTCGGGACATCAGGTAAGCCCAATTTTAGTGGACAATAGATCATTAAAATGGTGGGAGAACTAGCAAAGAATACGATACTAATGATTCAATTTTTAATATTAAATTAGAACAATTTATGTATTTATGTTTACAATATTTCATTAATAGAAGAGATTTTGCAATTGATCTTCACGATTCGTCGCATCCAAAGGTCGGAACACTAATAACAGGTTTCGACCAAACAAACAACAGCAAAACTAATTTTTCCCTGGAACATCAACTGCTATCGAAATATGCTCATTACAAACTAATGCAACCAAAGCCCAGTACAAACCACTTTAACAGTTATTAATAGTTATTAAAGGGATGGCAAAAATACGCATAACCTTATCCAGATCATACTTTTACTCTACCCAGTGAATTTTAGAGTTTACCGGTTATGGATATGGTATGAATTTGTATATATTAATTTTAATAGGGTCTGGGTCTATATTTGGTCAGTATAAACCAGGGGATTCGATTCGGTCCTGGAAGTTATTTTCAGGACCGTCCTGGAACTGGTTTGGCCAATACATTCAAGTGGTTTTGGCAAAATCAGTTAAACATATATAAGAAAACCAGTTGAACATACATAATAAAACCAGTTAAACATATAGAAGGAAACCAATTGAACATTTTGCTGAAAACCACTTGAACATTGACCACTTGAAAATACTAAGAAAACTACTTGAACATACTAAGAAAACGACTTTAACATTAATTGACAAACCACTTGAACAAGTAAGAAAACTACTTGAACATACTAACAAAACTACTTTAACATACTAGGCAAAAACCACTTAAACATACACTGGGAATCACTTAACATACTAAGAAAACTACTTGAACATACTAAAAAACCACATTCGATTAATTAATGCTCGATAATTAATATCAGTAATTAATGATAATTAACTAATAGTTATTAATTAATTAAGATTCCAATTAATTAATTAATGCACCCCCGCCTCCCTTTTCTCTTCCGTGTCTCTCTTTTCTCTTCCACGACCCAGACTAGGGGTGAGTTCGGCGCGGTACGGTACGGTATGGGCGAAAATCTATACCGTACCGCATTTTTTTTTAAAAAAAATTTGAAACCGTGCGGTATTCGGTATTGTGCGAAACCGCGCGGTGCGGTATGTTGCGGTGTCGGAAACGGTGCGGTATGCGGTATACCGCGGTGCGGTGCGGTATTTTGCGGTATTATCCATGTATTCGGTGTGGTGCGCAATACCGCACCCGTACCGTTTTATCGCGGTAATTTGCGGTATGCGGTATGTGCGGTGCGGTATATGCGCGGTATGTTAAAGTTCGGTACGGTACGGTACGGTGCGGTGCGGTATTGCGGTATGTGCGGTTTTTTGCTCACTCCTAACCCAGACCCTATCCACAAACCCATTAGTTAAACCCTATCCATATATCCATTAGTTAGATCCTACTTAAACCCTAGTTATTTTGTTAAGAAAATAATTATAATACATATATAAATTAACTAAAAAAATTCTAACGTATAATTACACAAATCTAATAACTAACCAAAAAAAAATCCTAATGCCTAACAAAAAAAAGATAATTCGATAATGATATATTCTATCAAATTTGTGATTTCAAATAATGTGTTTAAGTTTGATATTTTATTTTACTTAACAGATTCAGTATAATATGCAAATAATGTGGAATATGCTTCATTTATTGATAATGTCGACAGTCAAATTTTAAGTATATTTTATAATTCTTTTTATTAAAATGTTAAATTTTAAATAACTAATTAAGTAATTAAATTTGCTATTTAGATATAGAAAAATTGAAAAGAATTAAATTACATGAGCAATAAGAGACCAAAAAAACAATCACAAGGACTTATTCAGAAGTCACATAAAAAGTTAGCAAGAAATTATTTTATTTTCAAACTTTATACTTAACACTTATGAGTTTATTGATAATTTTGAACCGTGTTTATATAGTTGGTTTAAATGTTACTATTTTATTTAAATTTAATTTGATATTATTTTTTATATAGACTTTATTTTTTAATTTTTTTTTGGATTATATTAAAATTTTAAAAGTTATGGTATAAAGTAGTAGATCTATGGATAAGACATGGATCTTTGATTAGACCCTAGAGTCTAGGTCCGGGTCTTTTCAAAAGATACTCATAAGGCCGTGGGTAAGTATGGATCCATAGAAACTTAAACTTATATTAAAATGTCATTGGTATTGAATATTACCTAAGAACATAATCGTCACTGTATTTGTAAACCATAATTTTTTTTATACAAACTTATATTAAAATGTCATTGATATTGAATATTGATTGTCTAAGAACATAATATGTCACTGTTTAAACCATAAATTTTTTTATACATTTTATTATTATTTTGTGATGGTTAAATATCTCTAGAAATAATTTAAGGAGAGTTAACTCAAGACAAACTATTAGTATGTTCTTTAGATTTTCTAGTTTTACCTTTTAATTTGCAACCAAGAAGAAAGAGATCTAGTCCAAAATTTTCTAGAGCAATTTTACAAAATCATACCATCTCCTTTGTTGTGTTCATCGCCTTATAACTAAAGGTGGACCATCTGACGCCTATATTGAGCCTTACAAAAAAAAACTAAGTAAAATAAGTGGCAATGAGCTTAACATAAATCACAGGCCCAACACCTAACTATTACATACACAATCTTTGTCTTCTGTTATCTTCGACAACACCATCTTCTCCCTTAACAATCTATCCTCATAAAATTCCTTATTCTTAAGGAATGAAAAGTATAGTAGGTATTGAACGCCATCTCATCAAATAATTAATTCAAACCATACTGAATTATAATCTTGCCACATGAACACCTTGGTAATGATGCATTGGTGATGAACTCTAAGTAACATACATGTGATCTCTTTTAGTTCACTTTTGTGCCCTCCTATTTTCCAAGCCAAAAAATAAATCCATATTGCATGCTGACAATCTTTATTGGTATTAATTTTGTGATAATCTGGTTGGTATTCTATTGTGCTATCTACATGAGAATTGAGTTTTGAAAATGAATTTAGTCTCCTTAACAATTTTGTTCAAGCTTAACAAAATCTAGTCAAATAATTTTCCAAGCTTCACAATACGAGTTGGACAAATTTGGACAGTGGTGACATTTATGTAGTAGATTAAGCACATTGTTTTGAATTTTGCTCCAAATGCTACAAATAAATATGATTCATAAAGTAGACACATAGAGCTACCATTTAGTCTTTCTACAAGTTTGGTCAAAGGTCAAAGAAACTCAGTAAAAAATAGATTTGAAGTTAGACATTATGATTAGACCATAAGTTACAGAATTACTTAAAGTAGGTGACTCCTATTGGTTAATGAATCACCAACAACTTTTTACACTCAAAGCTAGCAACCAGTCTTCTGGCCTCGAAGCTAGCAACCAGTCCCTGCCATAGAGTCTGGCCCGCCCGCTGCGTTGTCTACCACTCACTGCCTTTTGGCCCTTTTGGCCGTGTCCTGCTTGGTCCTCGCGTTCTTGGCCGTGTGCCTGCAGAAGTTGGACGGGTTGACGAGATAGCCTTATGGCCTCGAAGCTAGCAACCAATCGCTGCCATAGACTCTGGCCTGCTGTGTTGTCCTGAGAAGTTGGATCATGTTCTTGACGAGAGGCGCCACTGTGCCGGAACTTGGCAACCAAACTCCGAAACAATGTCCGGCGCACAGCGGGTCGGGCAGTGGGTGGGTTCTCTTCATCGGCGGGAGAACCAGCGGGTGGGTTCTCTTCATCGGCGGGTGGGTGGTTTCTCTTCATCGGTGTGTTTTAGGCTTTAAGTTTTTGAACTCTACGCGCTCAGTTTTGGAGGAAGATTTCGTATTGTCGTTCAACACATTCCAAGAAATATAACTACTAACAAATATTTATATTAATTAGTGAGTATTTAGAATCCGATTCTTTGTTTCTCCCTCGTGGTTTTACCGTTTTAGAATTAGCTGGGACAAAACTTTATTGGGCTTGATTCACGCATGGGCTAGCCCGGCCCATGTTTATCTCTCTCTGTCTGACATATGTAATTAATCTGTCCCTACTAATCTTTAATATATTTTCCTGTCCTTTCTCTCTCCTCTCTAATCTCTCTCTGCCCTGGATAGTTTCAAAAGGTAATCTACCCTCTCTGTCGAGACTTTCTCCGATCCCGTGCTCTTATCTCTATTTATTCCCTTTTTTCTCCATTTCGGTTTATTTGCTGTATGACATCTTATATTTGTAAATTTTATATCTGTCTTAATGCCCGAGTTTCAAGATGAAAGATTGTGACTTTATAATGGGATCTATATGGGTTTTGATTCTTGTTTAGGGATCGATCGTTAGGTCGATACAATATGGTGTCGTTTTTCGGGCTGACTAATCTATGTTCCAGTCCGGCGAATAATCTAGTTGATGATGATGGTGGGCAGTGCGTGTTTTCGTTGCACTTGTCTGCTGTTGCTAGTATGTGATTGAGGTTGTCTATTGATCGATGCATCGAATGGTTTAGGAATTGGTGAGCGGCGACATTTTGTTTTGGCGTGTATTCGTATTTGTCTCTGCTTATTGTGGTCCTTGAAGAGATTGTTTTTCACTTTGGTGATGCCTGAATGAATTAGTTTACTTGGTTCCTGGACTGCCTTGATCTGTAGATATTGAACGTTCTAGCTCTTGCCTAGATCTTGTGATCATATAACACAAGCAAATTTGTCGCTGGAGCAGAAGTTTGACGCTCAAATGCCTTTTTTGTTGGTAGTTTGATAGGAAGCTTGTTCAATTGTGATCTTAGGCCCCTCTGATAGAATCCTGTTTTCTCTTAGAGTTCAGTTTGATATGTCACCCCTTCAGGCTTTGAAGAAGCCGAGAAGTCTTATTGGAATTGTAATCTTACCCCTCTTCAGTATTTTGGAGGTGCTATTAGTTGATTCTCTCTTCTGACATTTTTTAGCTTCGGTTGTAGATTAGTTAGCAGCTGTAGCAGATGAACATCTCTCATATCTTGCTGCGCAAGCATTTTCTTGTCGCATTTCTCGTGCGCATTTTGTTTTGCCAGGATTTTTCTAGTGTGCTCATATCTCATACACTTCTTCCTATCTTATAATGCAGGAAGTTAACTGGAACATTTAGAATTCGTCAAGTACTGTAAATTTAGCACCTTTGACGTAACCTAAGAATGGCGTATGGAGAGATCCTGAAGACCGTGTTTCTGCTGCTGGATGGTGTGGACCTGGCTTCTTGTATCGTTGTCTGCAAACAGTAGAGAGATATAGGTCGGGATGAATACTTGTGGAAATGCTTATGTGCCAAGAAATGGCCTTCTATATGCAAGAGGCCTAATCCTCCCACCGTAACATATTACAAACTGTACCGAACTTTCTACAAGCACCAGAATCAGATGGCCCTGCCTCCGCCTAGACTGTCCTTTGATGTCCTGGAATTTTACATCGATATCTGGGCGGATGAAAAATTGATCTTTTCAGAAGTGGTCCCAGGTCCTGCACTGCAGGCCGGAACCTCTGTGCCGCCGCCTGGAACTGGTGAATTGTTTATATTTCACAATGAAGGACCTGATTACAAGGTGACTATACCTGTTATGCTGAGACTCAAAGTCCCGTTCAGCCAGGCTGTGCGTGTTTCCGTTCTAGTCGTATGCAAGGACTCCAACAGGGTTGCCACCATAATCAACAAATCAAATTTTGATTATATTGATCGAACAGCTCGGAGACCCTTGGCATTTGACTACCTCGACTTATCTCCTGGACACCCTTTCATTTCAAGTGTCCGAGAATGGATATCATTGCTCTTCGTTGAAGATGGGAACGATGGAGCACTTGACGTCTTTGGGATTCAGTTGGATTTTTGCGATGTTGCAACCTCCAGGGACGAGGTTTTGTGGCTGCTAGACATTCTTGATTGGAAGTAATGCGTGGAGATATGCCATTTAACTCGCAGACACACCAATGGTTACCAAGTAATTGTCTTTGGCCTGGATCTTGCCTAATGTATTTATCTATGCTCTTGTACATGTATTTATACTCTACGGGTCGGTATCTTAAATAACAGTATTCATATCTTCAACTTTCAGTATTTATCTCTTGAGCATTATAATAATAATGTCAATAGCAAGAGATCTTAAAATACTGTATTTCTCTCGAGTTCTTTTTTGTCACAGTACAAAGAAGCCATTCCCTATTTACAGAGCTAGGCTCAAATCCTGAACCAGCAAAAAATTCGTCACTCTTCCACACCCTTTGACAACTTCAGTCCAAGTGGCGTCGTAATAGTTTTTTTATGAGTAAAGTTATATTTTCCTCAAAGGTCAAATACCCCAAACACCAAAGCGAGCAGATCAAAGGTCAAGATGTAAATCTAACATGACAAAGAAATGTTAAATACAGGAACCAAAATCACGGAGGATCAAAGGGTTATTTTCTTTCACCTGATTTGATATGGACACGTTGCCTTGTCTATAAATTCTGTGTTTTATGATTTTTCTTTTAATTGTAGTCATGTTTGTTTTGATTTTATAGTGCCTCCTTCGTCGGTTAACCAAGGATCTCAATAGCTTGCAACTTTCTGGGGGAAGGTACAGAATCCTTCCAATTAAGCTTCAATTTATTTGATTTTTTCATGAGTTCTCATATTCAGAGTCGATCTTTAATTTCCCATATGGCGAGATTTCAGGTGCCATGCTCTAGATTTATTTTTTTTAAGTGGAGGCAAACTTTGATCAAAGAGTGATTCTGTATTAGCTTACAGTTTTTTTGGGTAAAATCTATTAGCTTACAGGTTTTTTTTATTGGTTTTGAAAAAATTAGACTTTCTGAACTTGGTTGATTTTGAAGTAGATGTGACATAATAACTATGATCAAAGTTTGGATATGTTTCAACGTCCTTGTCTATTCCTGGCATCTTATTAGCTGGTTTCTGAAGAAATGCTGTGGACATGGGTTTGGTCCATTTCCCTTTCGGACAAGATTTCCGAGGTTAATTTGGATTGTCCTAGTTGAGATTTAATGGTTTCTCAAGATATAAATGAAGAATGAGGATGATTACTACAAAAGTGACAGGCTCTTCTAGTTCAGATCTCAAGCCTAGAATTGACACTTACCCTTTCGGTTGGTTGCATTTATTAAACTAACTGATTTTCTCATGTGAGTTTATTGTATCATTTTGGGAGTTGCAGTTATGAGTTACGTTCGAGCAACTTTGTCCAGTCTTTGAACGATGATGGTATTTCCTTGTTGCAGGATTGTACGATCAGGTGGTGAAAGATGGGAGGATGTGTCTCAACTACACGCAAACCAGTTAAATTACGAAAGCGCAGGGTGAAGATAACCAATGCTATTCACGACACCACTAAAAGTTATACCAATACTTTGAGTCAGCTTGTTCATATGGACTTCGAAAATGGTGGCACTGCCAGAAGATCTGGTGTGTCCCTCTCGACATTACATCTCACCCAGTTGCAACTGCACATCATTTACGAGCCAGACTCTGTTTGCATGCCTGTATGCACCATTTGTAGACCATTCCAAACTTAGATTAGCCTAATTTTGCATTCTGATTATCCAATTTCTGATCCTATTCCCTTGCATATGTGTACCACAACTCCGGAAAGTGAATTGAAGATGTTGAAACTAATAGTTCAGCCATGAACTAATAATGTATAGGAAGAACCGGACTAGACAGTAAAAAATAGTGCAAAACAACTGCTTACGCGTTTTCTGTATTAATTACTTTGCCAATTTCTCTTTCAGATTAGACAGTAAGTATCACATATTACAGACAACTGTTTTTCGCTTAATGAAATTGAGTTTCTTGTTTCTCTTAGCAAATCTAACTCGTTGTTTTTTTTTTTTGCATATTGTGATGTAGAAAACTTTGAACCACCAACAAGTTGTGGATATGTTTTGCTTGACAACACGTGATTTGGAAACTCTGCAACAGGGGCCGGTAGCGGAATTCTGTTTCCGGCTTGGTAATAAGAGCCAACTTCTTGCATCAGAACAGCTCGTGTACGTGTTTCTGTTTCGCTTTCTTTTGTTTTGCTTTCTTCTGTTTGCTATCAATAGTAACAACAAAATGTATCATGGGTCGATGCAGTCTTATCTGGAATAGCTCTGCCAGTTACATATCGTACAGCGACGTTTTGTCCAAAAGGTTTCAAGATTTCTTAATTGCGGCCGAAGCTTGGGCGTCCAGCGGTCTCCCTATCGACAATTCTCTTGTGATTCGAGCAGCACTGCATCTCGTCTATGAGGGCGTGCAAGATCAGGTGCCTTTTGTTTTGCGGCCTCGACAACATGTCCGATGCAATGATTTTTGCAGGGTTTGACGTGTTGTACACTTGCACTGTACAAGTTCAGAAACTGAAGAGTGGTGTCGAGGACTCTTTGTGGTTCCCCGACACTTTGCGTGACTTAGGTGAGAAAGGGAGTCTTCTGTCCTCCAAAAGCAAGAAGGTTTGTTTTGTTCCACTGGTATTATTAGTTGTCTTTTTTTTTTTGTCGTTGCCGAAGAAGTCGTGTGTTGTTGTTGTTAGGTCATTGCTGAGGTATTCGACTCTGGATCCCCTGGCGAGGTCTGCGGGGTCGCAGTCTTTCTTGAACCAAACCAGCTCCAAGAATACAAGAAGGCATGGGACAGTATCCTGGAGCAGCTGGATACCATACGAGCCTTGTTCAATACGAAATTGCGGTAATAATATATAATAACTATTTTGCATTTCAATCATTTTGCTAGCTTAATTTATTTTTAATTGCAACAACTTGAATAATTTATTTTATTCTGTTTCAGGCTTTATATTTTGCTTTATGGGTAGCATTCGGTGCTCAAGTGCTCGGCGCGGTTCTTGTGCTGGTTGTTGTGAAGCCGATATCGGTTTTCACTGTAATCTCTGGTTGTGTTTTATCGTTTGTCCTGGTCTTTTATTTCGTGTATCAACAGTTGCGGGAGATAAAAAATAAATCACGTATAATATGGGTAGCCTAGTATTTGGAGTGTAGTTGCACACATTATTCCAAGTTCAACTCAGTCATCTGTATTCTTTTAGAACTTGCTTAATAACACAATTATGCTTCATTTTCTATCTCTCGTCTTTCTAATGTAATAAGTCTCTCTTTTTCTTTTTCCAATACATAACCATGGATCTACTATGCTCTAGCAAAACAAGGTTATTGGGAGAATAATCCAGAATTTTGTTTCTCTATGTTAATTTTTTGAAAAATAAAATTTACACAACGTTTGAAACCCTTGATTTTTCTTAATTTGTATAATATATATACGTGCTGTTAGATGAATTGTCTGATTATTATTATTATATAACTAAAATACAGAATATTTCCCTAATTTTAAATGGAAAAGAGGAAATCATGACAGCGAACCTTGCTGAAGGTGCATTCTCGGTGGCAAAATACAACTGAATTGTTTTCAGAACAGTACCTTGGACCATCTTGACTTCGTAGTAATTTTTCACTTATTATTTATTAATACACATATTGGGGTCACAATTGAAACGAGTAAATTTGACACCGTAGCTAATAATTATTCAGTTCAGGTCGCCAATGACACCAAATTTGCAATAGTAAAGTTTTGCCAACCTCGGCCGCAAACAAGATCTTGTTTCTAAGTAATATTCTATCTCACGACGTTTCTCTAAACGACCAAACTATCTACTTTGTGTTTTGAACCTATTTATAAGACGAGACATGATTCCCGGGTGGGCTTATAGCCGGGGAAAATAGGGTGAAAAACCCTGCCATCCGTTTTCGAAACCTGAAGAAAACCTTTATTTTTTTAAAAAAACCATAGATATCCACTAGACCAATTAATCAAAGTTTAATGAATTTTAAAAATGTGAAAAAATTTGATGGAGATAAAGACAGAGATTTAGTCATTAATTATTTTTAGGTTTTAAATTATTTTTAGTAGTTTAATATCTTAGAAAATTTGATTAAGAATTTTTTGGTTTTTGAGATAAATATGATTAGTTACAGTTTTATTATTAGTAGAAAACGTTAGTGTTAGAATGTTTAAGGTCTCTGTAAAGAGGACTTACGTAATTATAAATTTTTAGTTAATTTGATGACTAAAAATTATGATTTTGTTTTCAAGTCTTGAACTCTTCTTGCTACATCAATTCTTCAAATAAATATATGGGTACATTTTTAAGAGTTTGAAATTCAGCATCTCTTTCTTCGTAAAAAAAAAAAAACTTTATTTGGTTTCACGTATAATTTTTATGTCTCACTATTGGTATTCTATAAGTTTTGATCTACTAAATTTACTTCAAACAATTAATTTATATTTAAATTAGATTATACATTAAAATGACCTAATAAAAGATTCCACCGGAAAAGAAAGAGAGCAGAGTGAGAAACCACTTTTAATCTGAGGTCTAGCCCAAATATGCTAAATCTATAGTATCCCCTCATTATGAAATTCACCACGCATAAAAGGAAAAAGGTACAATAATTTCCACTTCCTTTACTTCCTTTCTCTCTTTCTCCTGCCTACCTATATAGCTAGGCTAGCTCCTACCTGCGACTGTTCCGTTAAACCCCCTCTCCTTTTCCAAGCTTCCGCACTCCGCTACAGAAAGAGAAAAGAAGTAGAAGTAGAAGAAGAAGTAGTAACCACCTCCAAAAAGAGATGAAAATGCACTAAATGTTAGGGTTTCGAAAAGTAGTAATTACTCATCTTCACCAAGAAGTTATAACCGCTGCTTCGATAACGGTCAGTACTCTGCTCCTCTTCAGTCGATTTTAGTTAGTTAGTTCTCTTTCGTTTTCTTCGGAAATATAGTTGATATTTTTTTTATTCTTTAGAGGAAATGTCGCTTCCTTTTTTGCTAGTCTCGCCGGAAGATAGAGGCGGAGCCTTACCGTCGCCGCCGGCCAGCGCAGACCTGGAGACGCTGGTGATAAAGTCGATCGCGGAGGACGACAAGGCTGGCCTCCTTGCCGTTACTCGAGAGCTTCAAGTCTCGGCGGCAGACCGGCCGGCAGTGTCGAAGCTGCTCCACCTCTGCTGCTCCTTCGAAGCCGCCGACTGTGCGGCTGCGCTCCTGAACGGCGACTTCTCCGGCGTCGTGCCTCTGGTTAACGAGTTCGACGAGGACTCAAGGCTAACGCCGCTGCACGAGGCGGCACGCGCTCTCTCTGCGCGTTGCGTGGAGGTGCTCTTGAAGAAGCACGCCCGTACGGAGTTGAAGAGCAGGGATGAGCGGTTTCTGATCCCGCTGGAGCTGGCTCTGGCTAGCGCTAGGTATACAGTACTTCCACCTTTTTTGGATTTATTCGTTTTATAAATGAGAAAACCGCTTCATCGTTTCTTTAAATGGAATATTCGACAAATGTTGTTAAAAGGAGGTTGGGCCTTTTTTAGTAATGTTTCTTTTTATCTCCATTAATTTTTCTTTTTTTTTTGTTGGAACACTTATTTTACGTACTTATTTTCAATTTTGTAATATTCAAATTGTTTTGTCATTTTTGTTAGGGCGGAGGTTCGGTGGAGTCCGGAGCAGGATGGCTCAATAGAGGAGTTGGTGACGCAGCTTCGTCGAAAGGTAAAATAATATTCATTTTCTTTTGTTTTGTTTTTCTGTGGCTATGAGCCTATAAACTGTCCATAAGCCGACTGTTGTGATCTTGTGCGGGCCCGCGGGGTCTCTGCCAAAGGGACAGCTGGTATAGTAGATAACAGAATATTGTGATGATTCTAGTGGAAGTGTTTAGATTATTAAATTTTAATATATTTTAGTATGATAAAAAAATGGAACAAAATGTTTGAAATCATGAGTTTTCTGACAGAATTGTTCTATAGTTTGTACGGTCCAAAACGTTTATATTATAGTTTTTTATTCGTTAACTTTGTGTTAATTATTTACTATATTGGTAATTTAAACCATAAAATTTTATTTTGCTCATCAATTTTATTTATAATATCAATACAAATCTTGTTATTTAAACTAGTTCTAGCTGGTATTTTAGTACCTGTACGTTCGTATGCATCCACTTTTAGGGACACTGTGATCACGACTAACATATGACCAATGTCACGTGAGTTTTGAAAGTGACGCAACGAATGAATATCTAGTTAATCATGTTTTTAATATCACTTGGTGAGCAACATTTTTCTTTTATTGTCCCATGTTTCAGTCTCTCTAAAAATAAGGTTAATTTATTATCTGGGTTGTCATTTGATACTTGTCACAAATACTAAATGCTGCACATTAATACATACATTATCATAATATCATCCAATTATTAGTTACCTTTGATTTTTTTCTTGTTGAGAATAATGAGAATTCCCAATATATCTATCAGTCGTTCAATCACAAAATTTACACGTGTCCACGCGCAGGATTTAAGAGCGGTGAAGCTGTTATGCGAGAAAACGAGCACGCTCAACGAGGTGGCGTACGCGGCCGCAATAGGTGGCCGGGTGGTGGACCTGGCCGCCCTTTTGCTGGTGGCAGCGGAGGCTGTGACGGGGGCGGTTTTGGAGCTACACGATGCCGAATCGGAGACCAAAGAGAAGACCACCCTCTACGAGTGCGTCATCAGGGAGGCCTTGTCGCTGGGCCCCACCTCCTCCAAGACTGCGCCGCCGCTGAGGGCGGCCAAGCGGAACTCCGCCCCGACCAAGGGGGAGATCGAGGAGCGGAGGAAGCTGCTTCTTCTCCAGATTGAGCTGCTGCAGCTGTTCGGGGCTGTCTCTAGGGGTGGCTGTACAGACAAGAAGGTGGTCTCGCCATTGATTAGGGCAGCGCAGGTGAGATTGACAACTTCACTCCCATTTTTTTATTATTTAATTATTTGTTTATTTGATTAAATTTTTGGGGGTTTTGTTTCTTACGAGGGATTGTTTAGGTTGTGGTCCCAATGGGAACTTCTCTGACCCCGGGGCTGGGGTGGGGCAATTCGTCGTTTGGGTTTCCCATGTTGATTGTTATTTGTTTTATCCAAAAAAAGACGCATTTACCCATAAGTTAGAGGCTGTTGTTAACTATCAGCAACTGTGAGGTCAACCGTGGGCAATATAGTCAATTAGCACTCGACAACATGCGATTGTTTGGGGTTTTCTTTTGGATCACTCCCTTTCTTTATCCGACCAACAAGAAAGCTGGAATTCCACAAGAAAGCAAAAAAAAGTTGCGAACTTGTGGGGCCATCCTGTGTACTCAATCCAAGTTTGTAGTCCAAATTTCCAAAATAGCATAAAAAAACTGGTAGTCAAATGTGACTGTGACAGCCAGCATTTTCTAGTTAGGTGAATTAAATAATTTCTTCAAACCTTTTTTTTAGAAATATAATTTCTTCAAACTTGTCTTTGTACCACTAATACTTCGCCAGAACATCACCTAGAAACACGAAGGTCAATGTATAACTTCAGAGAAATGTACTGCAGTCATTTATGAATTGCGAACTAATTCAGTAACCAACATCTTCCCGCTTCTACCTTTAGTCAAAATTTGCAAAATTGCATTTTGATATGGTTATTTGGTTGCTGAATTATGAGCGAGCTATATGGCCATCTTTTTATAAAAAACCAAATCTTTGATTTGTGCCATTATCTTAAGTGTGAGCTGAGATTTTGGAAGATATTAGTTAATCAAACCAGTAGCAGTGCTAGCGTTGTTGGTGTTATTCCAAGAGATTGAACATCTAACCTCCTCATAAAACATTTGCGCTTGAGATAGATTTCAAGGGTTTTGTTGATTATTTCGTGATTAGTTTTCCATGCATAAAATGTTTAATTCATCGTGCCTTTATCTGTTACCTTGGGATTTCTTCATGCTTGCAGGCTCGAGACGAAGCTGTCGTTGACCTGCTTCTGAAGACCAGCATTGACATAAATGATGTTGATGCTGATGGAAACTCTGCTCTTCATTGTTGCCTTAAGACAGCCAAGGAATCTTGTCCTCATCACAGAAAGTTTGTTTCTTTTTCTTTGTCTCTGCATCCACCTCTCTTATTCTCAAACAAAGTTAATTAACTTTCAACCTTTTAGGATTATGCGTCTCCTGCTGGAGCATGGTGCTAGAGTAGGCCAAAAAAACAAGGTGGGGATGACGGCAGCTCATTTTGCTGCTGCCAATGGTAATCTCGAGGGACTACAGGTACATGAATATACTTCAGTTCATTTCCAACATTCAACTAGCAAATCGAGGATGCAAGTGTATGCTTCTTATTTTTACATTTCCGCAACGTACTGATCATGCAGATTGTTCTTCTGCACGAGCCAGACAGTGCAAACGCTAAAACAGAGATTAAAGAAACCCCCTTGTTTTTTGCGGTGAAGAATGATCACAAGGACTCTGCTGAGCTTCTTCTACGCTCGGGAGCAAGCACTGAAGTCCTTAATCTGCGGTTAGAGATAACAAGTTCCTTTTCATCTGCTGTTCTCTTAGCCAATTAAAGAATTGAAAATTAACGTAGTAATCTTACCATTTATAATTTTGAACTTTCAGTCGACAAAGACCAATAGACTTTGCCTTGTCACAAGATATGCGTGTCCTGCTCAATCCAATTAGCCTAAGTAAGTTGTTGAAAGCTCAGTCACACTACAGAAAGTTGAGAGAATCGCATATACTGAAAGGCTGACATGCTTTTTATATCCATTTGATCTTATTATGCTTGTCTGCAGCAAATCTATCACTCCCTCTCAAAAAGAAATATATTGCCCTTTTGCAAGGAGACGAGATAATTTCAGAAACTCGGAAAGACCTTTCGTGCTTGACAAACGAGGAAGACAATTCTGACAGGTGACTAGCTCATAATCTTGCTATAGGATACTATATATGCTAAGATCTTTCTTACTATCACTTGCATCACCAGCCGATTGGCTCTGCTCATTGTTCTATGACCATGGTGGACACCAGGTCGTCGAATACTGAAACCGAAGTCTGCAAATACTTTGAATCTCCTAGCGGATGCATTAGAGGGAAAAAATGCTTTTATTTGCATTCTCAAGAGAGGCAGCCGAAAACAAAACAAGCCAAAGAAATCGCCTATTGGCCTGCTTTAAGAGATTCCGAACGTAAAGTCTTTGTAGGAGGCTTGCCCCCTTCTGTGGATTCTGGTTAGAGAAAAATCCATGGACCATGTCGTCAAGTGGTTTATATTTTGACTAACAACTTACTGGGTTGTTTTTTAACCTCTTGTCATTCTCTTAAGCAGAAACGCTGCGTGTCATTTTCGAGGAGCAATTTGGTTCAGTGGACAATGCTATAGTTGTGGGAATTCCTACAGGAAATGAGATCCAGTCTCGGGGATTTGGCTTCATTACCTTCAAGGATAAGATATCTGTTTCTGCAGCCGTTGAGTTGCATTATATTACTGTTATGGGAAAAAGAGTTGAAATTAAAAGTGCTGTCCCAAAATGGATGTTGCAACAGAGTGAGCAGCATCTACCTGAAGAAGAAACACTAGGACGGAGGATCACAATGATGTCCAATGAGAAGAATATGATTGAGAAGAATGAAAAGGGACTGTTTAATCAACCCAGAAAAGAGATGCTCTGTGATATTTCAGAAGATGATGCCGAGGCAGAGCCAAGGCCATGGATTGATAAGCTAAAGCATGGTCATTTAGAAGCAGGTTCAAAAGAGATGCTCTTTGGCACTCCGCCTCCGTGGTTCAGAACATTCAAGAAGTGGTTCCCTCATTTCCTGCAGAAGATGCACAAGAGAGATGGGGAATATGCTCTATCATCTCTCAAAGCTGACTTCAGGAGTGCTTTTGGCCTAGAACTGGACCATACCGCTATTGGGTTTCTAAAACTTAGTGATTTCATGAGATCTTTTCCGGAACTCTGCCAGGTTGAGCTGGCCCCTATAGACAGGAGGAAAACGGCTAATCACATGATACTTGTGCCCGTTCAACCCAAGATTAAAGTGTCTCTACAAGATGTCACGGGCTTAAGTCCATCACCTGCTGTCAAACCCGGAAGTCCATCACCTGCTGTAACACCTGGAAGTCCATCGCCCGCTATTACATCCATCAGCGGTAAATGCAGTGACGAGGAGCACCTCAAGGATCTTCATGTATCGCCAAATGGGAATCAGGATTCCACTGATGGCTTCCCTGCAGCATGCCAGGAAAACTCCAGGGATGGAAGAGCCACACCTCCAAGTCTGCAACCGTGGCTTCTCCAATTCTTAAGGCCTGATCCAATATTTCATGATCGGACTTGGCGTCATGAGGAATCATCAGATAGAACCAGAGAAAATAGAACTGGTGAAAGAAGAATGAAGCAATCAGAGACCTGCCATCAGGAGAGACATTTAGTATTGGAGGCCATGACCAGGGGAAAAAGGAGAGGATTTTCATTCTTCACTCGTGAGTTTGACTTCGACATGGTGAGGTCAAATTTTAGCACACCATTTTGTGCATTGGTCTATGGTGCATTTTTAAAAGAAAGAGTGACATGCTTGGTTCATATCTGCAGAATTACAGGGCAAGCCTAATGAAGGGGACGTGCTTCGGGTGCGACCAACCCCCAATGCTGTATGCCAACTTCCCATGCTTGCACTTGCTCTGGTGCTCCGCATGTGCACTACAAGCAATTCAGGCTTCTGGTTGTTCAGAGCATAAATGTGTGATATGTGACAAGAAGGTAGAACATCTAGTTACAGCCCCGAGGCATGGAAACTACCAACCAATAGCTTTAAACAACTTTTGTCTAGATTACCAGCTTTTCGATCCTAGTTACAAGTAAGTTCATTTGCAGCCTTTTGTTATGTTTCGGTACACGCACTATTAAGAATAGATAATCAGGTTCTGATCCCATCCATCAAATACTTCATTAACGGGTAAAGGTAAATTCTTTTGCAGTATCAGAAGAAAGAGTTTTCTGCAGCAGTAGTGGGAGTAGTTACTGGTCAGAAGATCATTTTGCCGGCTTACGCAGTAGGACCTTATCACACTCCAGTGTTTGTTCATAGTTATCAGTGGAAGTATGATCACTCGAGCAGACTTCCAAGCACTTTCCGAAACAATTGAATTCCTTTTGTTATCTCCCCGAAAATCCTCAGAGAGGATGCAGGGGATGGTAAATCTCTAACACCAGACCGGTGTTATGACCATTCATCTTAGGACGTATGGGGGACTTCAGTTTAGTGAACGGACAGACAACAGTGTCTCTGTTGTGTTTTGGACCGTGTATACGCAGATTTCATCTGTGCTGAAGGAATTATCGTTCTTCGCTGCAACTAATGCATATTGACTTACATTTACAGCAATATTCTACTGCCAGATTCAAAAGCCAATTCTGCAATTTCACTACAGGGCCTGCAACAGTAACGTTTGGTAAGGATGTATAGGATTCGCATCTTTGATAGATCACATTCCAGGAGCAATAGTATCATCGTAAAACTGCAGGTAACTTTTTATGTAATAAATCAAAATTCCATTAGTTCAGATTAATCTAGTTAGATAATCACATCACTGATAGAAGAGGTGGCCTCGTTTTCTTGAACACATCACTAACAAAGGAGCAACGAGAACAACTTTGTCTGGCACCATATCATCAAAGTAGAAATGATCAAGCAATGCACCTTATCTATCGAGTTACTATGGCTTACCTTCACTGCCCCCATCTTCTCACACCACTTTCTCTTGCAGCTCGCCCTCATTGTCCCCATCTTTTTGCTCCGCTTTCTCTTGCCTCTTCCTGCAGAAGACAAGAAAACTTAGTTGAGACTTTGAAATGCAGACTTCGCTTTGATGAGACACTCATAACTTACTTCTCGCGCGTCTTAATAAGTGAGTGAGGCCTCTGATAACCATCTTTTTTTTCCTCGGGCCCTGGTTTCTTCGCACCCCTCTCTTCAGGCTTCCAATTAGCTTTGATGAGAGACTCGCCCAACAGTTCAGCAATATCAGTAGCCATGGTCTCAACTTTTTTCTTATATGGAAATTTGTCTTCCCCGTTCTGATTAGCCAACCATAAGTACATCGAACACACTTGATGTTTCGACTCGAGATCCAACAGCTCTGTGTCATTCTTAGCGGATCCCTTGGGCATACCCATAGCCACATTGACTGGGAGATTTTGACTGTAAGTTGAAGCAAATTTTAGGAGATGGTACATAGCTTTCGGGTCTCTAATATTAACGGGAGCGAAACAAAAGTTAAAGCGATCTTCCAAAGACAACCCCTGGACCTTCTGGAGCATGTTGGCCACCTTTTTGATGTGATCATGTTTGCATAAGAAGTATGAACCATCCAGGCGGCAATTCTCACCAAATTTTTCGAGCAGCTGAGGCAAAGTCATAGTGGGAAGTTTTCCAGCAAACAGCTCAACTTGTTCAAAGAACGGAAAGAGACCAACTTTCTTAACTTCGTCAAAAGGTTGCTGTAGACACTGGATCAGGTAATCGATGTCATCCGGATGCAGTGTGGTGGTTAGACCATCAGGATAGCGACTACCTCTCCGACCCGCTCTTCCAGCTATTTGCTTTATCTGTGATGCAGGAACTGGGACAACTTTGTCGCCGTTATACTTCGACAGATTGTAAAATACAACTCTTCTGATGTTAAGATTCAAGCCCATTCCTACCGCATCACTTGCGACAAGAACATCAAACTCGTTATCTTGGTCGTTGAATAAGTTAGCCTGCTGTCTACGAGTCTCTGGAGGCAAGGCACCATAAATAGTGCAGCAGCGGTGTTTAGTGTATTTTTCAATGGCCATTTTCACCTCAAATATCTCTCGCCTTGAAAATGCAACCACACAATCACCGGATCGCACGTTCTTGAGATCGCCCATTAATGTTTTTTTTTCCACCACCAATGGTTTGAACCTCTCGTAGTGCTCTTCATGCAGTTCATCCCCAGTTTCCGAACAAATCTTCCTGACAATATCAAGCACACTTTGTTGGGAAATACGATACCTCAACCTTTACCAGGATCACGAGCTATGGAAACTCTTGTACACTCACTCCACCGAGACACAAAGACTCACTCAAATAAATAGTCTTTATTGAAATGTACAAGAGAAAGTTTACAAAGGAACGAGTATCTCACTCCACTCTTTCTAATTGGGACTACTTCACTCTTCCTCACTTATGAGAAGCCTTTCTCTCTATCTCTTCTTTTTCCTCTCTTCTCTTCTTTTTTCTTATCGATTGGTAAGGAAGCCCCCTATCCCTATTTATACT
>SOPF01027436.1:0-70657 GCA_012979155.1 Hypericum perforatum
AAATAGATTTTGTAAGGGGTAAGTGTCGGGGAAAACACTTAGTAAGGGGATAGATCATAACATATGAGTTATGTTTGAGATATACGCGCCACCGAGCTTAACCATGCTCGACACAACTTATGCTCGTAAATGCATGATGGTCATATGCTTTGCCATAACGAAATCGCATAAATAAACACATAAGGCAATGAAGCCACGTGAACCAAACACGAATATCAACGCACACACACACGAGAGCTATGAACAGGTTTTGAAAGGCCACTTCCTCTGACTGCCAGGGGATATCCGAAAGGCCTGACAAATCTCCGATCACACAAACACAAAGACTAGCTTACTTGCGTAAACTAGCGATATCCCCGACCTATGAGCTCATAGACTAACGTCCCCCGTTAGTACGGGAAAGCCTGTTCATTTCTCACAACGAAACACATATCGTAACACACAATCGACCCAACGGTCCACAATCACAACCATCGCACACGAACGTGCCAACTTACCGATATCCGCTCAAGCGGTACGCAATCTCACAACCATCGCAACCGATCACAATACACAAGCGGTCTGCGATCTCACAACCATCGCAACCGATCACAATACACAAGCGGAGCACATATGCATAACTTCACATCATAACCAATATCGTATGCATGAGACGCACATCATCAAGATTGGAAACATGCATATAACAAGCACAACCAACATATTATGATATATCCGCTTACGCGACTAGATCCAACGATCGTCGATTCCAACCGAAGCCTTCCAAACTCAACCTTCCGATCAACTTTCTTTCTCCGACACACCTTGTGGAAACTCTGTTCATAACCAAGTTACCAAAATGAGGTTAACCTCAGCCTTTCCGAAAACAAAACGCTACCAACAACTCAAAGCGATCAACAACGGTGCTTATGCCGTTCAACACTTCCATTCTCAACGATAATGCAAATAACTCACATTCCGACCACAACCACTTCAAACCACACTTCACAAGACTTCACATACATGTCCTCAACAACTCCAAATTCACACAACATCTGATTCTTGCAAAGAGACCACTTACCAAGACTTTTTCCTCAACACTGCCAACCTGAACTCAGCCAATCTGTCTGAACTTCAACAAAGCGTACAGCCCAAACCCTTCAACCAAAACACACATAAGATACCATTCTGGAAACCTCAAGAGGTCCTCTACAATCTGTCAAAATTTCACATCTCAAATCGAAGCCTAGGTAAGCTTACCAAGTCGATCTTCCTCACGTCGCTCAGCTGACCACCTCAGCCACAACGACCAGATTCAAAACAATTTTCCCGTCGATTCCCTGATCCAAAAGCTTCATACGATATACCAAAAGAAACCTTAGGAAGTCCTCTACAACTCACTTTGGAGGTTTGAAACCAAATTCGGAACGGAAATGACCTTACCGTTCGATTCTTTGTCGAGCTGCTTCACTTCTCTCTCCTTCCACCTCCTCACTTCTCTCTCTAATTTCTCTGAATAATTTCGTAAAGTGACCAAGGAGCTCAGTTTACTGACTCTTAAAGGCATTCCTTAAGGTACTTGAGAGGTGGAAGAGGTCCAATCAAAAGAAAACCCTTCCCTCAACTTATTCTTTGCAAGAAGACAAAGAACATTTGGTCCAATCACAGCAGACCACAAGCAAGCAGCTGAAGGATGACGACCTTCCCTTGGTTTTTAGGCAATCTGACCCTCAGGCATTTTGTTCCCCAAAGTGTCTAGTTTCCAAATCCGTTGGAATTTCTCGATTCGGACTCACGACGAGAAAGTTACGGCCATTTAACCGCAAGCAGGTCAATCTGCCCGAACCAAACACCAACTTCAAAAATCCGAAAATGCACTAAGGCATTGTACTTGTCGAAACCAAACTTCGACGATGTCCATTCACGAACTCAAACACTTAATATCGCATATCCAATGCAATTGACGCAAAGCGTCGCAAACCCATCGACTAATTTCCGAGTCTCACACTACATCACTTGAGATCCCTGAGTTGTTTTAGACCAATATTATGAACATGCTTCTCAAAAACTGTAGCAGGCAGAGATTTCGTGAACAAATCTGCCAAATTGTCACTTGGAATAATTACCTCTCCATCCTTTTGAAGATCGTGTGTGAAAAAGAATTTTGGCAATATATACTTTTTCTGATCACCTTTAATATAATCTTCTTTGAATTGGGTGATGCATGCTGCATTGTCTTATATAAGGTCGTAGGTATTCTCTTTTGAAAGGGTAATCCACATGATTGTCGAATGTGTTTGGCAATAGATCTCAACCAAACACACTCTTGGCTTGCTTGCTTCATGAATAGCCAAAATTTTAGAATGATTAGATGAGGTGGCTAATATAGTTTGTTTCATATAATGCCATGAAATAATTGAACCTCCTCATGTAAATAAATAACTAGTTTGTGATCGACCATTATGAGGATTAGATAAATATCCTACATCTGCATATCCAATTATGTTTGCTTTTAAGACATTTGGATAATGCAAGCCCACATCTATTGTATCTTGAAGATAACAAAATATTTGTTTGACTCCAATCCAGTGCCTTCTAGTAGGTGAAGAACTATATCTTGCTAGTAAATTGACAGAGAATAATATATGAGGTCGTGTATGACTAGCCAGATATATTAATGTACCTATCGCACTGAGATATGGGTACTTCAGGACCAAGAAATTCTTCATCATTTTCTCGAAGTCTAAATGGATTTTTTTCACATCAAGCAACCTTACAATTATTGGAGTGTTCAATAGGTGTGCATTATCCATATTGAACCACTTTAACGCTTTTGATATATACGTTGATTGATACATAAAATTTCTATCTTCAAGATGTTCAATTTGCAACCCAAGACATAGTTTTGTTTTTCACAAATCTTTCATTTCAAACTCATTTTTCAAATAATCAATTGCCTTTTGAAGCTCTATAAGAGTTCCAATGATATTGAGATCATTAACATAAACTGCAATTATAACAAATTCAGATTCAGATCTCCGTATAAAAATACATAGAAAAATAGGATCATTTTTATAACCTTCTTGTAACAAGTAGTCACTAAGACAATTGTACTACATACGCTCTGATTGTTTTAACCTATATAATGATCGACATAACTTGATCGAGTATAATCCTTTTTGACTTGAATTACGTACTTCTAGTATGTTTAATCCTTCAGGGATTCTCATATAAATGTCACTATCAAGTGGGCCATATAAGTAAGCTGTTATAATATCCATTAGATGCATATTCAACTTTTCATTTATTGCCAGACTTATCAAATATTGAAACATGATTGCATCCACCATAGGAGAATATATCTCTTCATAATCAATACCATGTCTTTGAGAAAAACCTTGAACGACAAGTCGTGCTTTATATCTTACAACTTCATTTTTCTCATTTCATTTTCGCACAAACACCTATTTATATCCTACGGGTTTCACATCTTTGGGTGTGTGGACTACTGGTCCAAAAACTTCATGTTTTGTAAGTGAATCTAATTCTGATTTTATTGTGTCTTTTCAATTTGGCCAATTTTTTCTATGCATGCATTCTTCGATAGATTTTGGCTCTAAATCCTCTTTACCTTCTATAATACTTAGTGCTACATGATAAGCAAAAATATCATCGATGATAATTTCATTTTTGTTCTATTTTCCTCCAGTCATAACGTAATTTATTGAAATCTCATGATTATCAAAATATTCAGGTATCTGATCTTCTTTCGGAAGCGACTCTTCTAGAGTCTACCCTCCCTTGACATGAATATTGACTGGGGATGCTTCAGGAGTCAAGATATCCTTATTTTGACCATCTTTAAAATTTACTCCTTTTCTTTTCCGAGGATTTTTATCTTTGGAACCAACGGGTCTACCACGTTTCATTTGTGCTTTATCTTTGTTGGTAATAATTGATCATCCTTTAGGAACATCAATCTTTAAAGGAGCATTAGCAGCCAAAATATGTGACTTAGTTACTCTCTTTGGTCAGTAAAAATGTCTAGCAATTGATTAGCTAAATTTTGAAAATGAATTATCTTTTGAATTTCAAGTTCACTTTGCTTTGTTCGAGGATCTAGATAGCGCAAAGATAATTCATTACATCTAATATCTTTTTCAAGCTGCTTATTTTCTCCCCCTAATATTGGAAAAACTGATTCATCAAAGTGATAATCGGCAAATCATGCTTTAAACATATTTCCAGTATGTGGCTCAATGTACATTATTATCGATGGAGAATAAAATCCAACATATATTCCCAATCTTCTTTGGGGTCCCATTTTAGTGCGTTGTGGTGGAGCAATTGGAACGTAAATCGCACATCTAAAAATTCTTAGATGGGAAATATTTGGTGGCTAACTATGAACCAATTGAGATGGGGAGAATTCATGATATTTTATTGGCCTAATACGAATTAACATTGCTGCGTGTAAAATAGAATGCCCTCAAGATGAAACGGGGAGTTTTGCTCTCATAAGCAATGGTCTTACAATTAATTGAATTTGTTTAATAAATAATTTGGCAAGACCATTTTGAGTATGAACATGAGTTATAGGATGTTCGACATTTACACCAATGGCCATACATTAGTCATTGAATGTTTTCGAAGTAAATTTACCAGCATTATTGAGACGAAAAATAGTCTTAATTGGATTATCTGGAAAATGAGCTTAAAATCGAATTAATTAAGCTAGTAATCTTGCAAACGCCAGGTTATGAGTCGATAGTAAAGATACATGTGACCATCTAGTGGATGCATCAATTAACACCATAAAATATCTAAATGATACACATGGAGGGTGAATAGGTCCACATATATCACCATGTATACATTCCAAAAATCCAATGGATGCATACCTATTTTTAGCTGGCGATGGCCTGGTTATTAATTTGCCTTGAGAGTATGCAATGCATGACAATTCATTATATTGGAAAATCTTCTGGTTCCTTAAAAAGTGTCCACATGAATTGTTAATAATTCTTCGCATCATAATTGAACCGAAATAGCGAAGTTAGTGAACTTTTGGTTTACGATAGCATGACTCAGCTGTTAACATCTTGAAATGGAGAAAAGTGACCCAAGCTTTATGTGCTTCAAGTGCACTAATATACGTGTAATACAAATTAGATAAATAAGCGGGTAATTTTTCCAACATACACTTTTTACCCGAAATAATATTTGTGATAAATAAATATTCCTTATTTCCTTCATTTGTTGTCTCAACATGATACCCATTTGGCGTATATCTTTGAAACTTAATAAATTTCATTGAGATTTAGGAGAATATAATGTATATTTATGCAAAAATTCATACTTCTAGGTAAAAATAAATAGGCTCTTCGAGAGCCTTCAATTAAATTCGTAGTACCTGATATAGTATTAATATTGGCTTCATGCATATCCAAATGAAGGAAATTTTTATCATCCTTAAGTATGGTGTGCATTGTGGCAATATCTGCTAAACATAAATCTTTCTCTTTGATAGATGAGCCAACTCGAACCAATTCCATACTCTTCATAATAAAAGAAATATTTATATTAAATTCAAGAACAAAACATGACATAGAAAAGTTATTACATTAAATTCAAAAACATGATAAAGGAAATTCTAGGACAATATACTAAAGAAACATTAATATAAAACTATTACTCAATAAGAAAATTTGCAACATTCAAATGAGTAAAGTCATTTTATCCAATGTCGATGTTATCCTCCACATTTATAATGCTAGTGCCACCATCATCATTGACATAATTTGCTTCGACTTTTCCTTTACTATTCAATGATTGTTGATAAAGCTCAACAAGATGTTTTGGTGTACGACAGGTGCGAGACCAATGATCTTTATAGCCGCAACGATGACACAAATTTTAATTTTCATTCCATCATCACCATCTTTTTCAGCTTTCTTCTCTTTGTTTTCCCACTTCAGGTGGCAAGATGTGTTCTTAAAATTACCACTACGGGAACCATATCCTCTACAACCATTACCATGTCAACGACTGCGACCTCGACCTCTATAATTAAATCTTGTTGCATTCACTTCAGGGAATGGAGCATAACTAGTTGGACGCACCTAATGATTTTTCATCAAAAGCTCATTGTTTTGTTTAGCCACAAGAAGACAAGAGATTAGTTCAGAATATTTCTTGAAATTCTTTTCACAATATTGCTGCCGAATGAGCATATTAGATGCGTGAAATGTGAAGAATGTTTTCTTTAACATATCAGTATTCTTTTCTCCATATAATTTTAGCTGAGAAGTGATGTGAAATAGAGCTGAATTATATTCACTCACAGATTTAAAATCTTGGAATTATAAATGCATCCAATCATAACGAGCTTTTGGGAGGATCCCAGTGTTCTGATGATTATACCTTTCTTTCAAACTAACACAAAATATTAGTGGATCCTTTACTGTGAGGTATTCAGTTTTCAAGCCTTCATCTAGATGGTGACAAAGAAAAATCATCATCTTAGCCATATCTTGGGCACAAGCTGTATTTTTTTCTTTGATAGCCTCTTCAAGACCATTAGCTTCAAGATGAATTTTGGCATCCAACACCCATGACAAATAATTCTTGTCCGTAATATGGAGGGCCACAAAATTAAGTTTGGTGAGATTCGACATGATAATACTATCATAAGCAAACAAAATAATATTAGACATAATTTATCGCAAGAAACCAATAAATAACTAAAAATATTCATATATATATTTTCGTCAATTTAGTGAAGAAGTGACTCTATAATATCATGCGGGGATTTATTAGATGGTTTTAAATTAATAAAATTTTATTATAATTTTATTTAATAATACAACGAGTAGGTTTCAAAATCATACAATCAAATTTTAATGAAAAAGAAATAAGCTTATCAAACCTTTACGAGAACAGCAAAGTGCATGATAATGAAGTGCAAGTCATAATTTCGTGCTGATAACGTGTTGTAAATAGTATTTAACAGAATACAATAAATAAAATCATAAAAATTACTTACAATGCTATAGCTCGATCTTCACAAGATGATACTGATAATATGGTAGAGTCTCGTGCTGATAACGTATTGTGAACTTTATGGAATGTAGACAATATTATTAGTATAGAGAAAGAGAGTATGAGAGGGGAACATGAACTTCTCATTAATATAGAAAATATGTGTACATCAAATGGAAATACATGGATATATTTATAGGCTAAAAGATTAACCAACCTATAACCCACTAAACCTACTAACTTTATGGAAAAGTGGAGAAGTGGTGAAGTGGATGAGAGAGTAGTGGAAAATGGTGGATAGAGATCATGGGGAAAATGATATCCATAATTAACAATTCATAATAATTAGTTCCTATGTTTTGACCGAATATACTAGAAGGTCGAGCTTCTGGTTTCTATTTATTAAGTTTTCAAACGATTATGTACCACACAAATTTTACGAACACATTAAACCATACCAATTGTGGATATAAAAAATTTTATGAAATAGTTAACAACATTAAAAACAATTCCAACAGAATCATGTAAAATGGTAAAAAGCATTTTTTAAAATTTTTAATTACTTTTTTAAACTGACTAGACCCGGGGTGCCAGCGTGTGCTAGTGGCGCCCCACGCCACGCTGACACACGGTGGCACCACGCGTGTCAGCGTAGCACATGCGAGCCGCCACGTGGTACGGGGAGGGTGCGGCCTCCCCGTAGTGGATGGTCTTCGGGAAGTAATGCACGGTGACCGGTCAAAAAAATTTGCAAGCAATGCTGAGAAGTGGAAGAGATTGGCTAAGGAGGCGGTCGATCAAGGTAGGAGCTCCGATAACATTCACCAGTTTCTGGCGGCCATTAGGATCCATTCCATGTCCCATTAGCCCCAAGTAATGAAAAGAATAAATGGCCTGAAATTTCGTCTTTTAGTCCTGAAATGCTAACGTACCTCTTGTTTTAATCGCATGTAGTGTATTCTGCTTTTATAATTAATGCAAGCTTCTACTTTTATAATTAATACAAGCTTCTAATTTTATGATTATGCACTTACGTGGCATAAATAAATAGATTTACACAATGCTAGTGTGTGGTTTAAATATATCCAACCAAGTGATAGAAAGTTATATAGTTAGAGCATCTGCTATATGAATAAAATTTTGAAAAAAATATTCGTAAGTATCATTTAACTAAGGAATAAATAAAGAAAACAAATGAAAAATGCATATGAAAAATTACAAGGGAGAGGACGATCTTTTCCTTTTTTCTGCTTTATTTTTCCCAAAAATTTAAAAGAACAAGTTTCCTAATAACACTTAGGATAATCTTTTTCAAAATTTTATTAATAATGGAATGTAAATTAGATAATTTTGTCATTTGGAAAACATTTTTAAACAACAAAATAATGGTGTGCAGCCAGAGGTTGATACCACTGTTATATTGGCCCATGGGCCTTCACGCAATTCATAATCGGCCTAATGATTAGATAAAAGAAGAGATCAAATGTCTCGTATTAGCTTGCTAGTGCACTTATAATAATAGTAACGTCGTTTGTTATACTCGTGATGGAAATATGATTGTTAATTAACTATAATAATAACGCCTTTTGTTAAAGGGTATTGCATCTTTCATCGTCAAAAATCGCGGTTTTTTTTTTATGTTAATGTGTACTAAACATTATGTTTGATAGATATTTTTAGAGCGATAGATTTATCTCTATGGTAACTAGTTTAGGTTGTTAGTTAAATTTTTAATTTTTTTTCTCTTCTTTCCTAATCTCCTTCCTCTATCTCTCATCGTATTCTGGAAAAAAAATTCTTTTTTTAATGTAGTTTCGTAATTATTTAAAAGATGTGTACGGTTATTTGCGAATTCGATGTTGAAAAAATTTATTTTGCATATTTGGTGTCCACGTGGCTATACAGCTAGGGAAACATACATCTTATATGTCGATGGAAGAGATGACGATTACACTTTATGACATTGTTATTCTATTTGGGCTCCATGTTGATGGTCAGCCTGTTACATGAGGCAAACACTTCGTCAATAATAGTAGTTATGCATACGTCTCTTTGGCATGAACCCAGTAGACTATGATAAACCAAAGTGAACTTGAATAGTTCGATGATAATTTTGACCCTGCTATAATCCATGATAATCTAGTAGTTGCATTATGTACGAGCAAATATAATACAACTTATTAGAGACTTATTTGATTAAGAGACAACCAAGACAAAAGTTAAAGTTGTTGGTTATCACTTCTCTTATATGTAGTTGTGATTCGCACTTATAATTAGGAAAGTACGTGTCTTACGTACCTATATTCTCATTTATGTAAAGCCACAAAATTTCAACTAACAAAAATGCCAATGTTAGGAGTTTTATCGATATTATCCATGTGAGTTTATAAAGAATCATGCTTGTTAAGCCATTCATTAAAAATTCAAATGGACAAAAAAAATGGACTAGCATTAGTTACTAGGTAATATCAACACTTAGTAACATTGTCAATTTATGCAATTTAATAGTTTGATGTAGGTGGAATGGTGCCGTAGATAGTAAAATTACCAAGAAATGTATGAGCATGGTATTTTATACATATGTTGGATTAGCTTAAAGACCGATGTAACTAATTGAAAAAAATTAGATTTGATTGAGTTATTGAATATTTTAATAATATCTAAGTTTTTTAATTGAATTAATTAAATAATATATTATTATATATATTTAATGCAAGTGATTTGACTATCATATACGGATATTGTGGGTGATTTGCCTGATATATGTCAGAGAGATCATATATTTTGGTTAGGTCAAGTTCCACTGATAAACTTTTTCTGTGTGAGGTGGTAATATCCTTATTGTTTTTCACATAAATCTTGTGACTTGTTCTTTATCTGTTTTACATGTTTATTGATATGGATCCTTTTAACAATCTTAATTGTGTGTTACAACCTTTCAAATTCAGATACCTCAAAACTATTTTAGTTGTAACAGTGATTGACAAGAAGGCACATAATTCAAAGAATCGGAGAGGCAAATTTGTAGTAGATTGGAAAGATATATATGCGTAAATTTTGAAACTTTGTAAAGAATAGAAACAGAACTATATGTACATGTGTACCATGTAGGAGTACTCATCGATCCATATATCTATTATCATAATAGATATATGGGATAATTACCCTCAGTTTCCTCGTGTTTGCGGAAATTAGTTATTCAGTCCTTCTATTTTTTATTTTATATTTAGTCCTTCAAGTTTATGGAAAGGGTATCATTTAATCCATGTCACCAGAATCGGTAATTTTCTCCTGCGAACTTGGATGTGAGATTACTAAAATGCCCTTATCTTTTAAAAAATAATTTAAACTCCTTTTTATCGCAAAAAAGAATAGCCCTCCCCTTCCTTAGAAAACTCCCTTCTCCATCTTCTTCCTCGTATCCCAACATTTCCCCTCTTCTTCTTCGGGTTCCCTAAACCCACAAAACCCATCTTTAACACAATTACAGAAAATACAAAAAACCCAAGTATATTATTTCCCATTCTTTCTAGCTTCATGAAGATCATTATTTGCACATAACAAAGCAAGATTAAATATAGCTCTTACAAAACATCCAAAGATAAAATTTTCCCAATAGCCAAAAAAGACCCAAATGCCCAAAATCCTCTACAAGCTTAATTTTCAATAAATTGTACAGACGAGAACAACAAACTCAATTCCACCCAAACAAACTCTAATCACCATTAATAATAGTTTAAAGTTCCAACCATTAACTTAGCCACTCACCACTACCCAAAGTCCTAAAACCCTAAAAAACTGCATCTTTAACACAAAATACAAAAGAAGAGGGGAAATGTTGGGATACGAGGAAGAAGATGGAGAAGGGAGTTTTCTGAGGAAGGAGAGGAATAGTCTTTTTTGCGTTAAAAAGGAGTTTCAATTATTTTTTTAAAGACAATAATATTTTATTAATTTCACTTCTAAGTTCGCCGGAGAAAACAGCCAATTTTGGCGACAGGGGCTAAATGATATCCTTTTCACAAACTTCAAGAGCTAAATATGAAAAAAAATAAAGGAACTGAATAGCTAATTTCTGTAAACATGAGGGGCTGAGGGCAATTATCCCTAAATATATGGATTGATATAGGGAACATACAAGATGCTTTATCAGTCCCAAAGGCGCACAACTTTACATAAACCTAAATAAATTTTATTTGATTATATGTTAAAAATTTATATGTGGATTAAATTTTGTTATATTTTCTAATGATATATGATGATTGTAATGTTAATATGGTTTTGTATATAGATTGATGTTGTTGAACATTCATAGGCAAAGAATTCAAAAATTCGACAAGTTGTGTAAGGCAGCACTCAAATTTGTTGATTAACAAAGATACTACATGATTTTTCTAGAGAGCCAAGTACCTATGACATAAGTAGAGAATATGTCATACGTAATTCTAAAAGTAGAGATGACATTTGTTATTAGACGTCAGACAAATATATCTAGTAGACAGAAACTTTTATTGAGGAATAAGTTAGTACAAGATTATCATGTGCATCACATGGGTTAAGGATATTATCAATCAATAGCGTAGATGACAACGACCATACTAGCAAGTCAAGGGGTACAAACTTCAACCTCCACACCATACAAGCATCCAATGAGTTTCAACATCCTAGCCTTTAGTTCTCACTAACTTTATCAATAGTTCATTCGACCCCTATCCTACAAGCTTTAGCGACAGTTCACTTAACTTAATCAGAGGTGTGTTCTCTTAAATTTTCTTAAGTTAATTTTGAAGTAATATATGTAATTTATAATTATTATTATATGATATGCATGATCCTAATTTTAGATGTAATAATATCAAAGTTCATAAGTAAAAAGCATTTGTTTACTAGTGAGCATAAGTGTAGTGGAATGTCATATCAATAACTAGATTACGAATTACGGATTTTGTGACTGCATTTTCTTCTTAGTTGGTTAGTATATTTTTCGGATTTGGGAACCAAGTCGACTTTCATGGTTATACTCCTTTTTTTCTGCTTCATATCAGCTTCGTGGTTACACCTAGTCTACGACTCTTTAATTTCAGGCCTATATTCCCCCCGCCCCCTAACTGTTTTCCATGAGCATCAATTTTACAATCCCTCAACATTTAACTTTTCCACCCTTCATCAACAATCACCAAGTGGCATCCCCTCACCATCGAGGAATCATTTTACCACTTATTTTCTTCTGCTTGATCATTCTTCTAGTATTTAGCATAAACAGTCAGTAATAAGTATTCACTATGATTGTCTAATACGAGTTGATCATATTGTTGACCATGTGATTGTTCCAAACAATCTCCTTCTCCTCATTCTTCTTCTTCATCTTCTCTGTCTTCGTCTTCTTCTGGTTATAGTTCTTCTTAATCTTCTTCTTCTTTGTGTAAATTAATTATTGCATATACAATTGAATTATTATGATCATTATCAAATCAATTATCTTTTGGTTCATCTCTACCAACATGCACCATTGTAGACGTATCAGTTTCATTGTAATTGTAACTATTGCTAACAAATTGAATATGTTGAATGGAGACACGGTAATAAACATTCCATGCCCTCTTCTCCATAACATCTTCTTCATCCCCAATTGCGTATTGATGTCTCCACGAAGGCATCTAAATATCTATCTATAAATTTTTTATCTTCACCAACTTGAATCTTGTACTTTATTTTTCTCAATAACCTATATAGGTTGATTTATCTTTGTGATATTTATAATTTGCTTCTCCTCCAATTATGGTAATCCAAACCAATTTGACTATTGTTATAAATTACTCCATCATATTTCACATTTATTTTTATAATCCGCTCTTCCATTATTAACGCTATAAAATAAATATGTGATAGCATATTGTTTATTGTATAATATATCAAATGCGAAGATTAATAAAATATTAACATCTTGAAAAATATATTGCTATAACAAAATACAAAATATTAAAATCCATCTCATCAATTTACGAGCAGAAAATTAGGTTAAGAACGACTAGATTAAGAGCGATAAGACCGATATCTAGGATTTAGTATAAAAAAGCAGTGATTTAAAGCGGTTAACTTGATATCATTTATCAATGGTTTGACCGTTCTACATCGTCGAACCAAAATATCTAATCATGTCATAATTTTTAAAATATGATTTTTATTGATATCACTTAAGCTAATTAATATATTGATATACAAAATTTGCTAATATGCCATAAAAATATTTTATAAATACACCAATCCACAATTACATTACCATAAAATATGTGTATTAATTAATTAATATCAAACTAAGATAATCTAATGTTACAACATAAAAACTTAATATTTTTAAGGGAAAATTAGGCTCAGGCCCCTCGGGTTTGAGGAAATTTGTGTTTTAGCCCTTCTATTTTTTTCGTTTAACCCTTCAAGTTTGCAAAAAGTGTATATTTTAACCCCTCTCGCCGGAATCCGACAATTTCTCCGGCAAAATCATACCTCAGATGAGAAAAATACCCTTTTCTTTTAAAAAAAAATTGAACTCCATCCCCTGAAAAAAACTCCATCATCGACCACGTCGCTTCCTCTCCTCTTCATTAACCCACCCAAACAACTGATACCACAAAACCCAGATTTTGGCACAATTCCCAGAATCCGATTCCCAGACGGGGAAACCAACTATTCTTGAAGTACACTATTGGACGAGTCAACACTACAATCCTAAACGTTGGCCGGAGATGAAGGGCATATCCAATTTCTTATTAAACCTTAAAAAACCATCATCTAACTACCAATTCTTTCCCCCACCCAATTTTTTCCTTTCTCTTAACGTTTTCTGGGTTCGATCCAAAAAGAAAGAGGAAAGTAAAAGCTCGCCAAATGGTTTATATAACTTCGCAGGACGAGTTCGTGGAACATACCATCCACCTCTTCTGAGCTGACCCCGATTCTGTAAGTAGTAGGTCGACGAGGAAGAGGAAGATAACAGTTCGCCGTCGTCCTCCATCGGATTATGCCATTTCCTCTGGGGTATAGCCGTCGTTTCTGGGTTTCCCCTTAATTAATTGATCATTCCGACATTGACGCAAGGCAATAGCATTTCCGATCCCTAATACGGGCTAATTTTATTTAAATTGAGGTTCGTTTTATGGGGGTTGCACCCTAATGTTTCTCCCCTCTTTGGTAGTTAGGTCAAAATTGGGATTGTGTTGGGATTATGTTGTTTGTTGCAGTTAGAAGATTGGGAGCTGAGCGAAGTATATGTGCACGAGTTGAACGAATGAATGTTCAAGCGCATGTCTGGGCAGGTGGCGGTGGTGGCATGAAGTGGAGTTCATGTTCAATTTGTTTTTTAAAAAGAAAGGGTATTTTGGTAATCTCAGGTCCACTTTTGTCGGAGAAATCGTCCGATTCCGGTGATAGGGGACAAAATATACACTTTTTGAAAACTTGAAAGGTCGAATGATAATAAAAAAAATATATGGGCGCTAAAACACGAATTCCTCAAACCCGAGGGGCCTGAGCGTAATTTCCCTATTTTTAATTAGCTAAATTATTAACCTGCCAAAATAAACTAATTCGTTTGTTATAGATTGCTACTGTTAATTCTCATGCAATATAAATGTGCTATATGTAAGTACATCAATTGTTTAATATGCGTTAATCAAATTATATATAATTAATTTATCATAACAATATTAACAATCTTATTTGTAAAATAAAATTAATTGTCTTTTCATTATTATTGTACACTGACAAATACTTGCGTACAAATTAAGTAGCTATATAATAAACAAATAAAATATAATAACCATTATGTTAAATTAGAAAAATATAAATGTGATTGTATGGATTTTTTCTTTAGTTTCATTCCGTTTTTTTTTTCTCTGCGTATCTTTCTTCAATTTCTTCTTAGATTGTATATATTTATAGGCTAGATGGTTAAAAAAATTAAAAATCTGTGTCTTGACGAATAGGTGGACAAAAAAAATTGGAATATTCGGATATGTCTATCTTACCAAATACTCGGATTTTTTATTCATGTGTAAGTTTACACACAAAAATTTATCATGTGTAGCCACATAGACACTAAATTGCAAAATAAATTTTTTTTACATCAAATTTGCAAATAACCATGCATATTAAAAAAAAGGTAAATTACCCTCAAGCCCTTGAGTTTTGTACATTTTTGTGGTAGGGCCCTGGATAATTTGAATTAGATTTAAGGTCCCTACTTTTTGAATTAATATTGGTCTCGAGTCCCTAAAATAACTGAGGATGATGTCAGCGACTTTTTTTATTACTAAAATGACTAAACTATCCCTAACTTTTTTTAAAAAAAACTATCTTCTTGGACCTTAGAACACCATGATGAACACCAAACATTCAAATCCAGAAATTAAGCAAAGGTCTCGAAGGCATGATGGATCTGGGCCTGAGAGTGGACGCCGTCGAAAGATCGAACCACACAATCACCCTGTACCAATATTGAAGCTCCTCACCATCATCGTTCCCATCACACGACTTCAATCCCCAAATCTGGAAAATTGGGGATGAGCCCCAATTTTAAAATTTAGGTCTTCAAGCTTCCATCGTCTCTGACTTCGTCCTCCTCGCCTGCGTCTACCCAGTCCTCGTCCACGGTAGTGGTCCTGAGATTAACCACTGGCTTCACCTCCTAGACATCAAACCCGTCTTCTCCGACGGCCTCAAGGTCACCGATGCTCAGACGATGGAGATCGTTTCTATGGTGCTGGTAGGGAAGGTGAATAAGGACCTTGTTATGCTTATTAACAAGGTGGGGGCGACAGTCGTCAGTCTCTCTGGGATGGACGACCGACTTCTTGTTGTGCGACCTAACCCTAATTCTGTGAAATTAGGTTTTGTGGGGGGACGTGGAGGGTGTTGATTCTGTTGCTGGCGCCGCTGGTTACGATGAAGCATATTCTGGTTATCACGTCTGTTGCGGCTGACAAGGTTGGGCAGAGCTACAATATTAATGAGGACACTATGGCAGGGGAGGTGGCGGTCCCACTCGGGGTGGAGAAGCTGATCTTGTTTACTGACGTGGCGGGGATTTTGGAGGATAAGGATGATCCAGGGAGTCTGGTGAGAGAGATTGATATCAAAGGGGTGAAGACGATGATTGAGGAGGGGAAGGTCGCGAGCGGGATGATCCCCAAGTTGACCAGGTCGGCGACGAAAGTGGAGAACGAGAAGGAGATTAAAGAAGTCTTTTTTATTTTTTTATCTAAGGGTATTTTAGTCTTTTTAATGATAAAAAAGTTGTTGACATCAGTCAAGGACCCGAGACCAATATTAATTCGAAAAGTGGTACCCTAAATCTAATTCAAATTATCGAAGGGTCCTACCACAAAAACGTACAAAACTTAGGGAACTAAAGATAGTTTATCTTAAAAAAACCCAAAAATCGCTGGCTTGTTTAACTGCGCGAGCTAATGATTTAATAGGTAATAATGAATTTCACGCATTGTTCATTCTATAAGGTAAAATTTTTTTTTTTGAATATTAAGTTTGGCCTATTAGGCTTCAAACTTTTGGGGTTTTAGACGGTTTTGAGCTTTGTTCCCTTACGAAGCAAAGTTTTTCCCTATTCGTAAGAGGTGGGGTATGAATCTCTGACCTCTTGCAAATGAGATTGGATTGGGTGCCAAGGATTAAAACTCTCCCTATATAGGAACTACGATTTGGGCCATTAGATCGGAATATATTCTTAAATATTCTGATCTAATGGCTATTAATTACCAAGGGCATTTAAGACTTTTGCTCAAAATTAATAAATCTTAATAATTAATGTTTCCTACTTTTTAGGTAATAGTTCCTACTTTTTAAGTAATGATTGCTAATTTTTAGGGATTTTTAAATTTTGAACCAGCAATTAATTAGCAAAATAAGATTTGAAAAAAAAACTGTTCACATTCCCCCGACCTCGTCGGTCTCGTGAAACCAGCAATGCAACCAAAAAAACCAGTAATTCAATCCCTTAAACCAGCAATGCAACCCCTCAAACCAGCATTGGAACCAATAAAACCAGCAATACAACCAACAAACCAGCAATGCACCTAACTGAACTAGCAATGCAACCAAATAAACCACCAATGTAACAAACAAACGAGTAATACAACTGAACAAACCATTAATGCAACCAAAAAAACAGTAATTCAATCCCTTAAACCAGCAATGCAACCCCTCAAACCAGTATTAGAACCAATAAAACCAGCAATACAACCAAACAAACTAGCAATGCAACCAACTGAACCAGTAATACAACCAAATAAACCAGTAATGCAACCAACTGAACCAGCAATGCAACCAAATAAACCACCAATGCAATAAAACAAACCAATAATGCAACTGAAGATGTTGTTGGAAGATGAAAAGTCAGAAAAGTAGAAGAAACGTGGAAGGAGAGAGAAAAAGTGATTGAGTAATGGGTAATTTACACATTTAGCCTCCTCCCTATATAGGAAGGATATCAATCCTTGGCAGGGTATCCACTCCCCTTGCAAATGAGGTAGGATCCGTTACCATCCCACCCACTTTGCATTGATATCTATAAGGTAAAATTTACATTTAAAGAAAACGTCATTTTCCAACTTCAAATTAGGCACGTGAAATTAGGCTAGAAAATTGGAAAAAGGCCTCGGGAATTACTACTTTTTAATCGTTAGCAATTTTTGAGACTCATTGATGACACTTTTACAAAATCAAAGTGTAAATCTTGTTGAGATTACTGAAGATGATAAATACAAATAGAACTAAGCTGACAACATAAAAAAAAATCGAAATTTTAGCACAATGGACTCAAGGAAGGTTCCTACGGACATACAAACAGAGAAAGACTGATGGAACATATATTATGTTCCTATATATTTTTTTATAGCAGGCTGACAATAAGCCACCAAGAATTTTGAGGCAAACAAGAAGCCAAGCAGCCAACAAATCTGATTAGGTACTTAGTCAACACCCAACATCAATTTTACAATTGTCCAGCCACAACCACTAAATTTTTAAATACAGATATCTTTATTTAATAATTATATTATTGTGAAAGCCTGCCGACACATTCCCGAACCTCTTTAGTGGTCCAGACCTTAGCTCTCCTATTGGCCCTTCTCGCATGGCTACCAATCCGAGCCTAGCAGGTTTTATCATAATTCCACATTATTTTTTCGATTATTAATTGCTACATCTTAAAATGCAAGAGGGAAACAAGTTCTTTTATAAGTAATTTACACGAAGAAAATTGAAGGGGACATTTTTTAAAATGCTAGGGAATTAAGATTTCAGTTTTGAACTAGTTTCGCATACAACTATTTTTTTTTAAATATCTATGTTTAGAGTTGAATATTATTGAGTCCAATATTAAAATATAATTTTTTCATTGATGTATTGTAATCGTAAGATTTAACTCAAAATTTTCTTACTTTAGCGAGCTTTGGACATAGAAGTAATTGTTCACGTGGCGAAAATCGCCAGCCTTGTTATGTTTGAGTTTGGAATTGCTAACCTTCCCTATAAAAGCAGTCACTTTTACATTTTAAAATGAATCGTTTATTTTAATTAGAATGTTATTTACTCAAGTTTTTTTTTTTTTAGGAAAGTTATTTACTCAAGTTGCATGTTTATGAATGTGTTATGTCGATTAAACTTTCAGTTTTATAATTGTGGATTACAGGTGGATAAAGTTACCAAGTTACGTTCAAATTCTAAAAACGATATGCAAAATTAAAGTAGAAAAAGGTGTTGTTAACTTTATAAAATTATAAAAATTCTACTATTCGACTACCACCCTAACCAAACGGTACACAAAGTGACAATTAAACCAGTTTTTTTAGAAATGAAATTAACTACTTAGAACTCAATTTGAAGTTTTAACTTCGAATTTGGAAATACAACTTGTTAACACAAGATAAAATTTTCTTTATAATTTTTTTGTTATTCAACATAATTTGAACAAATACTAGTTTACTCAATAAATATTTGAGTTAGAAAAAGTTAATTGCCTCATTGTCATCTCATCACACAATAATTTGTGGCCCCTCCTCCGTAGCCTTAGCTATGCCTAACCCCCCCAACTACTAGTTGGTTGTCCACTAGTGTGAGAATTGTGATAGGGAAATCATGTACAAAAGAATGCTAAAACTGTTCCATGCAGAGAGACCAGAGATAGAGAGGAAGTGATAGTGGTAAGGAAAAATAAACACTATTCTAACCTAATTCTTCTCGGATTTTTTAGATATGCAACATTTATTAGGAGAAATTTGTCGAACAATAAAATTTTTATTTGATTTGAAATTAGATTAGTCGATTTAACCGATGTTTCGTTTTAAAACAAACAACCCTGACTCTTCTCTGTTTTATCTTGCTAGCTGTAAAGAATTGATGACCAATTGACCACTCATTGGATGCCTTTTGGTTGCAGTTATGTGGGTTCATGTCCTAGCCTAAAGTGCTTCAACACTTGGTTGCTCTCTTCTCCTGAAAGGTAGTGCTCCACCTTCTCCTGAGCACCAACCAATTGCCCTTTCCCTTTAAGCTTCTGTGTCCTTGAGCTGAGAATCTGTAGTCTCCAACTAGTCTTGAAGATGATATCTGCAAAATCTGAATCAGACGTCACAAGTCTAGCTCCATCATCCCCATCACGGTCCCCGAAACGGCCCGTGTACTTCGTGCAGAGCCCGTCAAGGGACTCGCACGATGGGGACAAGTCCTCAATGCAGCAGAGCCCGCTGGAGTCACCTTCGCACCCTTCCTTCTTCCGCCACTCCAGGAACTCCTCCGCAAGCAGGTTCTCGGGGATTTTCAGGTCGTCTTCGAGTAGGAAGGGCGACCGGAAGAGGGACGACGAGAAGGGATGGAACGATAAAGGGTGGCCTCAATGCAATGCTATAATGGAGGAAGGCGACTACGACGAGGACAAAGCCTTCACTAGGCGGTTCCAGTGCGTCATCGCCTTCTTCAGCTTTGTGCTCTTGTTTACTGTCTTCTGCTTGATCATCTGGGGAGCTAGCCGGCCTTACAAGGCTGAGATTACTGCCAGGGTAATTCAATTTCCCATTCCTAGTCCTTAAAATTCCATTTCTATTCTTTTTCCCTTCTAACTTAGTGGATATGCTTTGAATTCTCTGAAGAGCTGGTTCATAGGCGTTGGTAGAATTATTCATTAACATATTTGCTTCTAACTGGCTTGGCATTTTCTGTGTCTGGAGTATGATAACTTTTCGGATCGAATTTGAAAAGCTGCAACTCGCATCTTTCGTTAAGACTTCAAAATGATTTTGTTGTTTGTACAAATCCCGCACCAACAAATTCTCTAAGGTTTATGTTAGATACAGTGATTCTTACTCGTTTTAGTACTAGTTCTTAAGTAGACGAACTTTCTGCACACGATCCTATTTAGTTCTGACTCTTTTTGTTGCCTTTGTGTCTGTTTGGACATGTTCTTGCTCTGCAGAGTTTTACCGTTAACAACTTCTATATTGGGCAAGGTTCAGACTTCTCCGGTGTTCCGACCAGGGTGCTAACTGTCAATGGCACATTGAGAATGGGCGTCTACAACCCGGCTTCTATATTCGGGATCCACGTTAGCTCCTCTCCGATCAATTTAATCTATTCGGACATTGCTGTTGGCACTGGCCAGGTATTTGTTTCTCCTATTCGGGTTTAAAGACAATGCTGTTTGAGCTGGTTTTGTTGGATCATGAGCCCTTCTGGTGGATGATAGAAACAGCTTAAATGAGACCCAATTCTTTTTGAAACTCTGCAGCTAAAGAAGTACTATCAGCCTAGAAAGAGCCACCGATTGGTGACAGCCGAAGTGGAAGGGGACAAGGTCCCTTTATACGGAGCAGGATCAACGCTTGCGGTTTCACAGAACAATGCCGTTGTGATTCCATTGACACTGAGGTTCGAGATCAAGTCCAGAGGCTATGTCGTCGGGAAGCTGGTGCGAACCAAGCATCGGAAGCTTGTTTCCTGCCAGTTGGTGATCGATTCTACTTCCTCCAAGCCTATCAAGTTCAAGAAAGAAGACTGCACATATGAGTAGTGATCATGGATGCAATGAAAATTAAGGGCTAATACTTCGGTTCCTTTGGGCAAATCTCTGAACTTGTCCTATTTAAGGGTGGCATGAACCCGAAAGGTAGTGGTGCGCGGTGGGATTTCAAGGATTCCAAACTCGTTTTCCTCACGCCATATTGATAAACTAAATATTAATAAATGTAAATGATTTCTTATTATTTTCTTGACCGAATAAAATCTTAAATATCCTAGGTATTATATAGCATGACGATCACACAGAAGAGACACATAAAGACACATAACTAAAACGACTCAACTGCTGAATTGAAAAATACCAAATACAGAATAATAATCTTATATTATGAATAGAAAATACTAATAGACTTGTAACATGAATACGTAGCGAAGGGATTTTTGTACCGTATTGTTTTGACCTGTGATGGTCACTGTAAATGATCCAGCTAAAACTCTGAGAGATAATCAATGCTACCTGGTATATTATTTCCTTTCCCCCAATTGGCTCTAAAAAAATAAGAAGCAGCTTTTTATTCATCTTTTGTCTTGTCGGTGGATGACGGAGTTAGAAAAACGCAATTCCACAAATTCCGATACGAACCAAAAACAGGGTTTTGGGAGCATTTTTGTTGTTTTTGGCACCCTTACCAATTTTTGTCTATTTTTTAATCCATCAACGACAAGCAAGCAATTATAGACATGCACTATATAGTAGTCTAGATTTGACCATGGTTCGAATTCGAATCGAATTGATTCAAATTTGAATTATCAAAACATTAAACCATATTTAATTCGTCTTGAACGAATTGAATACGAATTATAAATCTTCAAATTCGAATTGAATTCGAATTAAATCTTAATTAATTCTTAAATATTTAATATTTAATTACAAATTTAAAAAAATAGGAATAATTGTTTTATATTTTTTTGAGAAAAGAAATAAATTAATGTTTGAGTTTGTACTTAATGTCTCAAAATAAGTTTCCCACATTTACAGATTTAAGGATTTCATGATTTAGAGTTTAGGGTTTATTATATAATTGAGTTTACAGTTTACAGTTTTAAGATTTAAGTTTGGGGTTTATATTTTATAATTTAATAAATAATTGAGCTTAGTTTTTTAGGATTTAGGATTTAGAGTTTGAGGTTTGAGGCTTAAAATTTATAATTTAATAAATAATTGAGTTTAGGTTTTAGAGTTTAGGTTTTTTTTTTCAAAAAACTTCCATCAAATAAAAAGAAAAAGAGATACAAAATTTTCAAAAGCCCACAACAAACCTGCTAACCAACAATCCTGGTAGTCAGGTGGGGCAAAAAAATCCCCAACTAGCTAGACAACAAGCCTGGTAGTGTGGTGGGGAAGGAAACAAGCCAGCCTCAACCTATACTAACTAACAAATCTAGTTGTCAGGGCAGGCAAATCAATTGGAACACCCTAAAAAAAATCTCCTCAATGGACGAACCTGTAGAAAGGCTAACCAGACATATCGCGGCCGATATGGCTGGATAGCAAAGCCGAGAAGCTCGACCACCAGCCATCCTCTATGAGGTGAGTTAGGGCATTCGCCGCCTGTTTTCCCTCTTGAAATATATGGGTAACCTAAATCTGTATCTGGGCCCTGTGTGTAATCATATGCAACTAGCGGGATTGCCAATGCCACGAGACTTTGACATGTAGGGTTCAAAAGCACAGCAATACATACATTGAATCTGTCTCACGCCAGAGGCTGTGCCAACCTCGCTCAAAAGCAATCTCCACGGCAAAGATGGCTGCCAAGAGTTCTGCCTCGAAAGCGAAATAACTCGATACAGGGTGACTGAAGCAACCCTTGACAAAATTTCAGCAAGTGCAAAAAACCCCTGATGCCCGAATCTGTTCCGAGATGCTTAAAGCTACCATCTGTATTGCACTTGAGCCAGCCCAGAGGGAGACACTGCCAGATAACCTCGATGATACGCGGCGCTTATCTCGGCCTCAGTACTACGGAGTGCGCAAAGGATATCCTGCTCCTGTTTTGAGTCAAAGTAACCACCAGTATCAAAGATAACAGTTTCACTCATCATGCGTCAGAAGAGCACAAGGAGCGTGTTTAAGGTGCGGTGTTTGATCACAAAAAATGTGCGTATTGCACTCAGTCCAGAGTAGCAAGCCAGCCATCATAATAGCTACCCTCCATAACGAACCGACCTGGGGGCTAAACTGTCGACTCATCACCTTTGCGATTAACTCGTTTAGGCTCAGAAAGGGTCGCCACAGAAACCCCCCAAGAGACCAAATAAGTAGTGCTAGAAAGCTGCCACAATCGGGCAACATACCAACACGTGATCTAGGGACTTCACATCCGCCATGCACATGTAGCACACACTGGGACCAACAAAGTTTCTCCAAAGCACAACATCCATGGTGGGGAGAGCCCCAGAATGGCCCGCCATAAAAAGATAGATCATCGTGACAGGATAGCAGCGTCCCAGATCCAGGACCCCCATCATACCGAAAGATGAGGTGATCGGAGATGGTCGTAGGCCACTCTAAAAGTGAGAACTCCATCCCAGGCATGGGCCCACACCTACTTGATGACATAATTATATTGTAGAATGATAAATTATATGATAAATATGTCTAATTATTAAACTTGAGGAAGAATTTATAAAGCTCAAAATTTTAATAAGAGAAGTAGATAATTGAGATTGGAATGTGTGAAATTTTAAAAATAAAAGGTAGTATTTTTAGTTTTAATAATATATATATTATATACAAATTTGAATCAAATTTAATACAAATTTAACTCAAATCAAATTCGAATTAAATTTGCTAGTTTGACGAATTATAAAATTTTTAAATCGAATTCAATTTGTACCATCACAAATTGGAATCTAATTATTGACAAATCAAATTATATACCAATTGAATCAAATTATGAATCAGATTCAATTCTTGGTCAGGTCTATATAGCACTCATTTTCATACTAGACCATTTCTACAAAGTGAAACCCATATTAAACTAATTTGGTGAAAATCAATAGCACCCGAAAATTAACATCACTTGTTAGAATACGAGTGAATTTCGTATTGACATGCAAATAAAAGTTGAATATTAGTACATTTTGACATAATATGTATGTTCATAACCTTATTTTGGATGATGATTATAGTTTACTGTCCGTTTATAACTTTTCAACCTTTGAAAACACATGGATAATTTATTAATAACTGTGATTTAGTTTAATCAACAATCTTAAATTCAAATTTTTAGGAAATATAATTTCACAATTTTACGTGATTCAAAACTTTATTAATATTTTACATGATCACTCTAAAGCATAGTTAAAAAAAAAACACAGTCTGACTGGCCAGACTACGAACCGAAATAGAAAAATGTACTTGGTTTTGGTAAAACTTGCCAATTTTGCAAACTATCTAAAATTCTGTCAGACCGAGTAGCTTGAACGGAAAATTCATTTTTTATTGCAAGGATATTTGTTGCGGTGTTGTTTTGATTATACAAATTCAATTTGGTTTGATGTTGCTATAGCTATTACGTTGCATGAAAATTTGGTGTGTTTGATGTTCCTAGAACCGTTGTTTGATCTTGGGATGGTTTTTTTAAGTTGTTCGGACAATCTTTTAGTAATTTTTCGTTTTTGGATGTCTTAATGACTACTAACTAGTGTATACCTAATTATCATATTAATTATTAATTATTATTTTTTAGTTTTTATTATATAAATTTAAAAATACAAAAATTTAGTTTGATCGACAATCTAACTAGTCGAACCAAAGGTCCAACCAAAATACGAGTTGGTCTGCGAAATTTTTTTTAAAACTATACTCTAAGTTCTAAATTGAGGGATATATATATCCAAATATCTATTAACAATGATTATGTAAAGGCACCCAAAGGCCATGAGAGCAACCTTGTCTCCCCTTTTCTTTTTGACCAAGACACGACCGATCACCTACTTTCCCAACTAATCAAGGGAAGATCTCCCGGATTCACTCTCAATAAGCCCCCTAATCCCAACTCAATATCCCCCCACCAAAAATGTTACGTTCATGGATAACTGGTAGAAGATAGGGGAAGAGTAGAGAAGAAATCCAGAGAGATAGAGAAGAATTTGGGAAAGATTTATTGACAATCGATTATAATGTACTGGAATGATTTTTCTCGAGAATTACAGGTATATAAAAGAAATTGTACATAATCGCCTCTAACTCCCCAGTTGACTTAACATTCAATGCAACGCGGCCACGCTGTCAAGTCGTCTCCTGGATGTCCACCAGTCGTAAGTGTTGGACTTGGGCCCAGAAAAAGAGAGGAGGAGGTGGGATTAAACTCTCCACGTGTCACCTCCATGCTTTGTGTGGCAAAGCAAGCTGGAGGGATTTTTCCTATAAATAGGGATTACTCTGGGACCAAAAGGGTAATTTTTTGCCACTTACATCCACACCAAACTCTGAAAGGGATGAGAATTACGATTCAGTCCCTGTAGTCTTAGAATTTGCGATCCGAGGCCATTCGTAGAAATTGTTCACGAATCCGATTTGTTCGTGATCGTGAACCGACCGGTAGCAATACCTCGTCGCAACGGTCCTTCGGGAACACGCTATAACAAGTAAGTCGCGTTTTAATTAACGTATTAGCTCGTTGATTGTGCGAGGGATTAACGCACAATTATGCATTAATCGCGCACTAATTCCTTCAATTGGTATCAGAGCAAGCTTAGGTATTGTTCTGGTCGTTGTATGATGTTTGGAATCAAATTTAATTGTGAATATTTGATCCCAAAATCATGTTTATTGTCAATTTTGGTGTAAAATTGCATTCTGTTGTCTTTAATTGTAAATATGTTTACTGTTTGGACTGGATTGTAATTTAATTTTTGCTCGGGCAAGGACTTGTCCTTTATTGCACACGCGCGAAACCCTTTGGTACTGAACTAAAATTGTTCGCGGCTGAGGTATATAAATCTTTTGTGCAAACGAGTGAAACCTTTGGCATTTTTCTGTAATTTGCCAATTTTACCCATCCGCATGAACCCTAGAATCCCAATTTTTTCCCCAATTCTCAATCTCAACAACGCGGCCTAATCCGACCATTTCAAGACCTGAAACAAGTTAGAGTCGAGTCTCCGATGACTTGCCAATGATTTATCATTGCATTTCGATTGTGTTTCCTCATCGGAGAAGCGTTTCCGACGAGTTTGAAGTTCTCGACGTCGGAGGAGAGAATTGGCCGAAGAAGACGAACAGAGAAGCGACAGACCTCGAGGCTTGTACCATCGTGTTCGTGACACGATGGAGAGTCGAGCCCGACTGGTTTCGACCACAGCATCGCCGCCGTGAGTGCACAGTTGAAGTGGGTGGCCGGCGGTCTGTTTTATACCTGGGTTGATTTTCAATTGAACTGATCGAATTGGACTGGTTTAGTGGTTCGATTAATCTGATTTTGGTTCAATTTTGATTTTGAGTCAAAATAGGTTAATTGGGATGGATATTTGATATTTTGGTTGAATAAAATCAGTTTTTATTCAATTAAAATTTTAAAAATTACAGATTAATTTCTAAATTAAGTTTTTAAAAGTTATTTTTATAATTTTAAGAACTTAAATATATTTTAGATTTGTTTTAAAATATATTTTTAAGTTATTCAAAATTAGGTTTTGTACTTAATTTTGGATATTAAATTGACTAAATTGTTTATAAGTTAGACATAAGTCATTTATTATTGAAAAATATGTGTACTTTTTAATTAAGTTTGATTTTGAGTCTTATGAACTTCAAAATTGAATTGAGTCTTATTGAATAAATTAGTTTTGGGTAAATTACCCCCAGGTCCCTTGTCTTTACCAAAATCTTCTATTGGGTCCCTCTTTTATCATAAATGATTAATCAGTCCCTGTTTTATTCAAAAATGTTGGTCTCGGGTCCCCACCGACCAAATCAGACTTTTTTATTATTTTTTTGTCATGTGAAATGACTATTTTACCCTTCACAAAATGACAAATTTTATCTTATTTTTGTCATTTTGTGAAGGATAAAATAGTCATTTTACATGACAAAAAATAATAAAAAAGTTTGATTTGGTCGATGGGACTGATTTTTGAATAAAACAGGGACTGATTAATCATTTATGATAAAGGAAGGACCCAATAGGAGAATAATGTAAAGACCAGGGACTTGAGGGTAATTTGCCCATTAGTTTTTATTCAATTACATAAAAGATTTTAAGTCAATCTATTAGGCTTGGTTTGGAAAATTATTAAGATAATTTTCAACAAACGTAATTTTTTCGGATAAGTTCGGAAAAAATATTTTTTGAGGTATGTGTACTGATAAAAATATGTGAAATAACATGACTCATTGATTATGTATTATAGTTCAATTGTGAACAAATTCTTGTATAAGACATCATTGTTTTTTATCGAAAAATAAGTTTTTGATCTTAGCTTGGGAAAAATATGAGTATTTATCCTAAGACTTGTGCATTGTGTTGTAAGTTTACAATGATATATTTTTTTAGGATATTCCTGAATGCTTTATGTTTAGCACGTGTTGTGATTAGACGCAACACAAGTGACTAGATATTGATGTGTCATATCTGGTTATAGGAATATAAGAATTGTATGAAGTTAATAAAAGTAAACTTAACTTCTGTTCACAATAGGATACATATGTGTGTCTGAGCTGGAGGTAATGACTGTAGAAGTGTATTGGCGCTAAATGTTCAAGCATCTTCTAGTGTTGACGAAGATGAGAAAATTATGAAAATTTTCTATTTTTGGACATGGCACGTTGAAATGCGTTTTATAGCGTCTAGTTGGATAATTGAGCATAAAAAATGAATTTTTTGTGAAAATTTCCTTTTAATGCTCAAATGTAGTTGCAAAGTTGATCATGTGTACATCACTTTTCAATTTGGGAATATAATTGCGAATTCCTTTATCCTTGTGCTTTTGGATCATAGGATCCATGTGAATTCAAGTCATGTAATTTTTAGACCCTCCTTATTTTGCGTAAATCATTTAAATTTTTGTTAAGTCTTGTTAAAAGTTCTTAAACATGTGTATTTAGAACTTTGTGTATTTTTCATGGTTATTTATCATATAGATATATGTTATCTTGATTAAATAAAATATTTATTTAATAACATGATTATTACCATGAAAAAGATCCACTTGTATTTACTATCAAAGAACTTAGAATAATTAGGGTTTGAGATTACCTCTCAGAATTGTGAGGGGAAACATACCCGTGACCTACTTCAAATCTAAGATAGTCAAGGACGTTAATCATTCAGAGTTATAACGCATAGTAAATTATTTTGTGTTATTGATGTAATTCTTTACATACAATGTTTCTTTCATAATTTTCTTAAAGCTATATGAATAGCTATGTGCTGAAAGAACATTAGGTTCTATAGACTATGATTATGATTATGGTCTAATATGAGATTATACTCAATTTAAATGTTGATCACTTAGCATTGATGTCTTTGTGTAAGATGTTTAATATGATCAACAAGCTAGCCAAGGCTGGTTATATGCTTAAATATTAAGCATAATAATTATTCCATGCCTACAAGTTTTGATCATGTGAATAGCCTAAATGTATGTTGATAACATTATGGCATATCATATGTGTTGTCACCTTGAGCTTAAAAGAGAAATGTCTCTTAGCAATTAAAGTCCATCTTGAGTGGATGTGACTTGAGTTTGTTCCAGTGGGAGCATCATTAAGGTTGACCAAAACTGTTTGAGGCAAATGGAATAGTTAAGAAACAAAAGAGTAAGAACTAAACAAACTAAATCCAAAAGAAAAGTTTTGAGGGTAGGAGGATTTAAAGGTCTAATATTTCTAAGAAGAAATATTTTAACTGTCTGAAGATATGGCATTTTGCGATAAGTCGCATTGCCAAGACAATTATTTAGTTCACTTGTGAGTGAATTAAATTTGTCTAGATCTATTCTTCAAATTGAATATCAATTAAGTGATTGATTCAGTTAAGACAGGCTATGTGACATAGATGTGTGCAATATTTGTTGAATCCCAATAAGCATTGATTGGAATAAGTTCCATCAATATTGGTTTATATACATGAGTAGGAGTTGAAAGAATTGATACAAACAGATTGTGTCAATAAATTTTGCTTCTACATGACATGTTATATACTTCATGTTTGTTCAAGTTTAAAAGGCTCTTAGTTTCTGTTTGTTAGTTGAGCACAATATACTGAGTAGAATTCTGGATAAGTCTTTATTTACGATAGTTATTAGTAAATAGATTCTCATTTTAAATATTGATCTATGTGATCTACATTGTAATTATTTTTCTACGATCATAACTTAACGTCTGAAGTTGATGTCAGTTATGTTATTCTAGAATGGACTATGTTAGTCTAGAACACATGATTGTCCAACTAAGGTAGGACTGAAAGGTAATTTGGTAAAGATCAAATTTACCTACATGTGAACGCTTCTAGAATAGAAAAATAGTTACGAGATCTATTCACAAAATAACTAGATTTATTCGTCAGTTGTACTAAATTCGTTCTAAATTATGTGGTCAAAATTGTGAGAGTAGATCATCTTGTGTCCATTTGTGTGAGTGTCTTACAAAGAATGTCTTTGTGAAATGCTTACAAGTATCAAATAAGTTGATACATGTTCATAAGTGAACAAATCAAATGGAATAGTGATCATTTGAACTACATAATATTTTTTGAAAAATGAGTTTTTCAAAATTGAAATAGGTGAGTTGTGACCCACCTTGTATGAAACTGATAAGTTAAAATCATATGGACCACTCCTTTCGAGTGGGAGGATTTTGTAGAGGAGAAAATATATTTTAACCACCTCTAGTTGATCCGAAAGTTCATGATCCCAATGATCTTCATCTCAGTGGGAGTATGTGAGATCTATGGCTTAGTAGAAGTAGGATTCTAAACTTCAGTGGGAGTTTGGAATAAAACTTCTGTAGGATATGAATTCTTGTTATGATGGATATGTGAGATATTTATCAAAACTGGAAATTCATATAGCTAAAAGAATAAGTTTTTTCATGCCAACGACTAAATGTTGAAAGTATGAAAAATGTTCTCTTGTATAAAGATACAAGTGATACTTCTTTTAGCAAATCCTATAAGATGAGAATGAACATAAGATGATTCTGGATGCTATGTCAGTTCTCAGTTAGAATGAATTAGTCAATACAATGAACGAATAGATAAGATCAAACTATGTTTGAGAACTAGTTTGATGTTGACCTGTCTATAGGGGCACATTTTGAGAATTAATGAATTCTCAAGATTAAGCATAAATAGTCTTGCTTGACTTTCAGTAATATCACATAACATGAAAGAATTGACTATGAGGAGTCATTCTCAATTGTTGTGAGATTTCTGACTGTTGGATTAGTTTTGGCTATAATGACTTACCTGATCTAGAGCTACATCCAATGGATGTAATGACTGCATTTCTCAGTGAAGAATTTGATGGAAAAACCCATATGGTTTGACCAGAGAGTTGTATCCATAGATTGAGATACCAAACATAGAGTTTATGAAGCAGCCTCAATCTATATACAAGTCAGTGTTAAACTTGTCATTTCATGATTTGATCATAATACGAAATGTCGTATATTTTTTCGAATTGATTGACGAGTATTGTGTTAACAACACTATATGCTCTGAAAAGGTTTGTCGTCATATATGAGTGACATATGTAGTCGAAATTGACTAGAAATATCTTTAGAAAATCAAAGTGTGGTTTACGGCCGACTTTGAAATTTAAAGATATTAGAAAAATTCATTACTACTCGAAGTTAAGATTTCGAGAAATTGTTTGAGTTTAATCTAAAAGTGATGATAATAGTCTTATGTGCTCTAGTAGTTAAAAGGTCATATTCTAGAATAAAGACTTGTATCCAGATATTCCTCATAAGTTAAAGGATGTGATGGATGTCCTTTAAGCAAATATTGTGGATTATGACGATCCAAATATAGCACATTGACTTTTTGGTCAAGAAAATTTTAAAGTACTTGGAAATGATTGTAGTACAATCATTTTGGTTAAGACCTGACATTATGGGTTAAGCTAATGCCATTTTGGCTTGAGATGTGAATATATGAATATTCACATTTGGATATATTTATTTGCCATTAGGAGAAGCTATCTCATGGAGTAGCTATGAATAGACTTGTATCTATCTCCTAATCAGTTATAAGAACCGAGACTGTGGTTTTCATAACCATTGTGCAATAAATTAAATGGTTAAAGAAAGTTTTTAACCATTTATCCAAAGCTATCCCAAATGAACCAATAAACATATGTTATGTTTAGTTGTTATATGTGAAGAAGTAAGCATGAAACACATATCTATGTGAGATATGATCGCAGATCTTAGGTAGTACCTTATGATATTTTTGAGAAATATGATAGGTCCCAGGATTTGCGAATAAGTTGTTTCTTGCTAATATAGTGTCTATTGTATTTGTTATTCAATGGAACTTGATACTATATTAGTAATACAATTGTGAATGTTATTTTGATTAACATTTACGAATGCATGTGAGACAGAAAAGTAGCCCACTCACACGGGTGTTTACCTCAGTAGGAGTCAATGTGGTGATTTCTTGTTGAGATGAGGCAGTTTTATGAACATCATTACATCGAGTGTCTGTTCTAAAATGTTGATGCCGTCTTGCTTAATTACAAGATAAGTTCTTGTTAAAGTGCGAGATTTGTGAATGTAAGCATTTGTTGTTGCATAGGATTTTTTGTAAATCCGAGTGATAAGAAATAAGTGGAACTTATCATTTATCTGTCTTGATAGCCTAGAGCAGTTTTATGTAAACTAAGGCCGTTGTTCTGTAAAACAACGAGGCTGATGCTCTAGTATGATGTTAATTTGTGTATCACATGCGCTCCTTTTCGAAGGAATGAACATCATAGGACGTGGATAGTACCATGTTTGCTTAGTCGATCAATGGATGGGAAATCATAGATAGATTTCTGTTTCCCTGGTGTGAGACCAATTTCGAAAATTTGGTTTTCAGAGACATTATCCTTATGATCCTTAACGTATTTCGGAAGTATGATTTTGTGCTGCTAGCTTAGAAAGTCTATGAAAAGGTCATGATTCATTATTCGACCTGGCAAGACTGACTAGAAAAGCAGGCATTATCATGATAGAAGAAATACTTAAAGGAGAAGGTTCTTCATCGATCATATTCCTGAGATTCGTAGTTCTGGTGCACCTATTGTATTACACATAATACAATAGTGAACGCGAACAAATTATTTGAAATCACATGTGATAACAATGGGATATGAGATGAGGCCTAGGATAAGGCATACGGTACGTAATGAGGATATCGAGATGCTACAATTCATGTGGCCATTATGAGTGCTCTTGAGTTTAGCTATCCACACTCGATGTATACTGGTCGCACGAAATCCTTGCGATGTAAATATCTGAGACTTTGTTGACTATGGTCAATAATGTGTGAGATGGAGTTTATTGGGTTTAGGGCCCAAATTACATTCATTATTGTTAGATGTGATCAATAATGAATTAGTGGGAGATGTTGGACTTGGGCCCAGAAAAAGAGAGGAGGAGGTGGGATTAACCTCTCCACGTGTCACCTCCATGCTTTGTGTGGCAAAGCAAGCTGGAGGGATTTTTCCTATAAATAGGGATTACTCTGGGACCAAAAGGGTAATTTTTCGCCACTTACATCCACACCAAACTCTGAAAGGGACGAGAATTACGATTCAGTCCCTGTAGTCTTAGAATTTGCGATCCGAGGCCATTCGTGGAAATTGTTCACGAATTCGATTTGTTCGTGATCGTGAAACCGGTAGCAATACCTCGTCGCAACGGTCCTTCGGGAACACGCTACAACAAGTAAGTCGCGTTTAATTAACGTATTAGCTCGTTGATTGTGCGAGGGATTAACGCACGATTATGCGTTAATCGCGCACTAATTCCTTCAGTAAGAAAAAATCTCATCTTTATCTCGGTTGCACTAGAAAGTTCCATCCTTTATCTATAGGAAACCCAGTTCAAGATTCCTCCTTTTCACTGCAATTTCACTCTTTCTGTTGGTTGTCCTAACCTCTACCATAGCCAGTGAAGACGCATATGATGATGATGAGACTGAGCTGCAGGAGTTAATTGCGATGGATGAGAAGAAGTTGAAGGAGGAAGAGGAAAGGGTAGTGATTGAGCTGAACAGTGACAATATAAAGAGGGTGAGTGAAGGGAATGCGTGTGTAATGGTGCTTGGTAATGCACCTTGGTGTGGGAAGAGCGCTGAGCTGATGCCTCGGTTTTTAGAGGCTGCGAATAAACTCGAGGAACTCATAGTGAGGTTTTGATGGCTAAGCTTGATGCCTAAGAGGTTCCTGAAATCCGTGTCCTCGCTTGGGGTCAAAAGGTTCCCTACCTTGCTCTTTTTTGTCAATGGCAGCTCTCAGGCTTACACTGGTGGATTCTCTTGGTATATCTTGATCTTATTTTTGTGGTGTGGAGTATGCTAGGATGTGGTTTAGATTATTGTTGCGGTTTTGGTATTCAATCAGGCATGATATTGTAATTTGGGCGAGCGAAAAAAGACCCGGTTGCTAGAATCAGCTTGGTTATTATAGTAGATCAGTGAGAACTTAGGTAGGAACAAAAGAAGTACAGTTTAGAGGATTTCACTGGATCATTCAGTTTTAGCAGAACTGGAGAAAGATCAACGAGAAGCGAACAGCACACTCTCCAAGTCAAGAAGATGCCTTTCACCAAAATTCCCCATCATAGACACATAACACAACGACCAGCAACCTCCATGATTTTCAGGATCTAGCTGCATTCTTCCATGAAGCTAAATGCAATTATAATTTATTTTACAACAACAAGCAGAAGAAAAGAAACACGTCAGTCATTGATTCATTATGCACCAAATTTATAATTCAGATACCGCAAATTTGAACTTCGTCAACAAGAAAACAAGTTGCAGAGATCACTGGAAAACTCAAAAGCAAGCAAAAAGTCCATAGCTAACATATGACCGTTAAACCTAAAAATCTAATATCACTCAGAAACAGAAAGCAACAACGGCCACAGCCGGAAGTGATAAATTTTCAAATTCAAATACGTCAAATTTGAACTTCCTCAACAAGCTGCAGAGATAAGTGAGACACTCAAGCAAGCAAGCGAAAAGTTCATAGCTAATCTTAGACCACAAAGTACTGCAAACTACTTGATCTTCACCCCAAACAAACAACGAAGGCACCCGAAAAACCAAATATCACAGTGAAACTAAAAGCGACAGGAAGGAACGCTCATCCCGGAAGAACATTACAAGCTACAAGCAGGTCTTTCCTCTTAACATTTACAAGTTCATACACGAACACTAGTTCCAAACGCAACTAATAGGCAACAAAAATCAGGATTTTTAAGCAACAAAACCTTCAGCTAATCTGGGCCCTTCGTCTTCTGCTCCCTCTTCTTCTTCCGATGTATCCTTCTCCGTCTTCGACCCCCCGCCGCCACCACAAACAGAGCCCTTTTCCTCCACCGCGTCTCCCCCGACCACCACCACCGCGTCCTTCCCCTCCTCCACCACACCTCCGCCTTTTTCCACCACGCAATTCCCGGACGCCACATCCATGGCGGCCTCTCCACCCACGATCAAATCCTCTGCCGAACCGGATTTCGGGAGCCAGCCGCCGAGAACCACGGCGTCTGGGTTGGAATCCTCGGGCATTGGGTCCTGGACGCATCCAGAACGTTCTTCTTCTTTTTCGTCTGCGGCGGGGAAGAGGGAGAAGGCGCGTGACCGGACGGCGGTGGCGGCTCTACGGAAGGCTTCCGCGATGGACTCCGGCGGTAGGGCACAGTCCTCGAGTCCCGCATCCTCCAACCGCGGCGGAACAATTTTCTCCATTAAGAACCGATTTGAAATGAGATGTCCTTTTTCCACTGGGGAATGAATTATTTCTGGAGCCCTAACCCTAACCCTAGATCGGAATTGGGAGATTTTACTGGGGGAGATTTATGAAGAGGGGTACGGTTATGAGAAATTGGTGGACAACTGACTGGTTCCGCGAGGGAAAGTTTCAATATGGTACAAACAAATTGCTTCATTGGTACGAAAATTCCTTATCTATTATATATCTTTGCAAGTATAGTTGTTGGAATCTTTTGGCGACTTTTTAAAATAATGGGTGTGTTTTGTTCATGAAAATTAGTGAGCGAACTGAACTTTATTTGCGTGGATGTGAAATCAAAATTGTAAACTACAACATCAAATTTGAATTTCATTCACAAATTACAAGTTCATAACATAATTATACTGTTAAGTTATTCAAAATTTCTAATCAATTATTAAATTATAATAATATCACAAAAACATCAAATTAATAGTCTCTATCCAGATAAAACCACGCACCAAAAATTGACATCCCAAAATTTATACCTCTCAAAACAAAACAATATTTTAAAATATGTTGTCAAACCAATTCAGTCATTATTGTCATAATTTTGTGTGTGAACCATTTGGGTCGAGTTATTTCAAAGTTGTGAAAATCGGAATTTTACTAAACATTATTTGAGTATAAAAAAATTGTAAATTGAAAGATTGTAACACCAATCATAAAATTTCACTAGATAAAATTTTTTTTATAATAGAAAATTAGGATTATGGTTACAGTTACATAATAATTTATATTATGTTACTCAAAGTTAAAAAGTTACCAAATACTAGAAATGTGATTCTCTAAAAAAAATATAAAAATATCGCCTAAAAAATGCAGAAATCATCTATTAAGAAAAGAATTAGTTGTAAACTATTTTGTGAGTTGGATCGCATATCTTAAGAATTTAGGAGTATAATCGAAAATTTCACTTATCTTAATAACCTTCAAATCTTGCATAGGATATGAATTGTTAGAACCACGAAAAATCGTAAAATCATACAATCTTAACGGTACTCCCAATTTTGACAATCTTGTTTCCAATTTCTATTTAATGAATGACTCTATTACTAATAAGTCTACTATTTATATGACTTGAACCTTATATTTTCTTTAAGAGCATCTGATTAGATTACCTAAATGGTTAATTATATGTTTACTTTCAATTCAGAACATCTGAAAATTTCTACCAGATTCAGATTTCCCAATCAGGAAAAAGATAATATTCCTAATTGAGCCTTATAAATCAATAACAAATTGCTAAAGTTGATCCAAAACCAGTTATACATCACCATCTGAACATATTAACTCCAAAGAAATATCCACAGAAGAATCAACATCTGCAACAGATACAGAGCTTTTCCAAAGGAAGCAAGAAACAATCACAAGGCGAACATCTAAGTTTAAAACCGCACATTTTACAGGTGAGCCACCTCCGAAAGGCCTCGCCTAATCAAATATTGGCAGTAATTGCGTATCAAATTGAACCAATTCCCAGGGAACTAATACTTCCAAATGAGCGAGAAACAGCCATGAAATAAGCGCTTAACATTCACATCCCGTGGATCTTTGTTGCCGCCCTCCGCCACCGACATCGATGGTGTCAGGAAGGTATCTAGCATTACAAATAGGAAAACATCGGTCAGCACTTAGCAATTACAAGGATGCCAGTGTGGCAAGTAGCAGTCAAGAAACTTCTTATGATAGAATGTATTTGATGACGATCAAACTGGTGAAACTAACAATTCAATAATCTACTAAAGGGAGTTTCTCCAAGTGTTAAGGGACTTGGATTTCCTTAAAGATTTTGGGTCCAAGACTCGTGAACGAAGAAAGCACCATTGCAAGAGTCAGAAAGTGCTCAACTTTGCTATGCCAGAGAGTAAACCAAAAAAATGTTAACAATTTGAAATGACTCAGATTTGTGCACTTACATTTCTTCTTCAGGTTCATTCTTGAGAGCGTTCTTGGCAATACACTGAAATGCATCATCAACATTGAATCCTTCTTTTGCAGAAGTTTCAAAGTATGGGATGTTTCCCTTGGAAGCACACCAAGCTTTTGCTTTCTTCTCAGAAACCTTCATTCCACAAAATAAACAAAATTTTATGCACATTGTAGTTCATGAAGCAAATCTTCAATGATCTAACAAGCATTGCCTTCCATCTACAAAATTGTGACACTCCATAAGAGAAAGCCAAAAGAGTGACAAAGAAAACTTACCACCCTACTGTTGCCACCATCCACATCTATCTTGTTACCCAACACAACGAACGGAAAGTTTTCAGGGTCAGATGGACTTGCCTGAAAGTAGAATGTGATGTCAGGCACAAACCTCTGTCATTGTTAATAGATAGACATTAAAGGTACCCCAGAGAATAAAAGCAACCTGCATGAGAAACTCCTCTCGCCAATTATTCAAATGTTCAAACGACTTCATGACATTAACATCATGCACAAGAACACAACAGTCAGCACCGCGGTAGAATGCCACTCCAAGGCTTTGGAACCTTTCTTGACCAGCTGTGTCCCATATCTGTATGCAAATAGACATGAGCGCAAATGAACTTTCAAACAACTAGGGTACATGTACAAAAAACCAAGTGATCCACAGAAACGCTCGAGGTTTACTTCCCCTCATTCCTCAAGAATCCTATCATGTTCTACTCAACTATCATTGACATAAATTCTAGAACTCAGCATCTTCAGAACAGAAACTATTGTCCGATTTCAAATTGTTACTTGAGGTCTGGCTAAATACATATGTCATCTGTCAACATTTTAACTGAAAAATCACCAAATGAATAAGATGCCATAACTTCATTCACATATTTGCAAGCTCTGTAGTATTAACACATTCGTCTAGAAGACTCGCAAACAAAAAAAGATATAAAAATGCTAGAGGCTGGCATTCCTTCCTCAAGAAACTATCCTATTCCTACCTGGTACCTAACACCGATGACAACAAAAGCACCTAGCATACACAATGCAACACCAAGATGCATTCTACGTCGTCCAATCTAGAGACCGGGAATATCAAATCGATTACTTCGCTCGAAACAAATACACCCAATCGGAGAATGAACCCCACATGAGCTGATTGAATGAAGCCGATACCATCACAGAAGAACAAGAAAAAACAAAAACAAAAAACAGGAGAAATGTGAATCGATTCTCGAAGGATAATCATCTAAACACCAACATACCCACCTGCAATGTGAACAGCCTGTCCTCGAATTGGACTTCTTTCGTCAAGAAATCAGCTCCGATTGTAGCCTTATATTGATTGCTAAACTTCCTATTCACAAATCTACAAGACACAAAAATAACAAAGGGAGGAAACCATAAGGAAAATGGAAATGACTAAAACGCAGAAAATAACAAATCGTTTTACAAAAAAACGAAATTAAAAAATAGGAAAAAAATAGGCGAATTTAAGATCTGGGTCATCGTAGAAACACCATACTGATTCATCAGAGACGTCTTCCCGACCCTGTAAGGTTTACAACGACACAATATCCAAGTCAAATATCCATCCAAAAAATGAAAATAAATAACTAATTAAAATAAATAGGTAAAAGAAGGGAAATACCCGCTGTCGCCGAGGATGATGACCTTTAAGAGCATGCGCCGGCGAGAAGCCATTGATAAGCTGCTAATTTTTCTTCCGGGGACGAATTTTCTGAATTCTTTTATTTTTGGGTAAATTGGAAACTGGGCTTTCTTTGAGGCAAAATTTTGATTGGAGAAGAGAGGGGAGGACTTTCTGTTATGACAAGAATCTTTCTGCTCCAGTTGAGCTGGCTTTTCCTTTTATTTTTTTAACAAAAATGAGGATATACGATATGGAAAAGAGTTATGTCCTTTTCGCTAATTAATTTATTGGAAAAAACACAATTTTAGTATGAGTAATTTCATATTTTTTACATATGTTTTTATGGTTATAAAATGATCAAATAAATCTTGAATTAATTATTCTCGGTAATTTGTTCAGTTAAAATTTAATCCGAATAAAAAAAAATCATCTATTTGTAACTATTTGACAAATTACATTAGAAATTTTTATCTCACTTGAAATAAGATTTGGTTGAAATTTAGGAAGGTTACATGGAATAACCACCCAGAAAAATTATCGTGGAATAAGATATGACTTTGAAGACCTTTAATACCATACCTTTAATAGCATACCTACTGGAGAAACTCGTGGTGTTTGGCAAATGCCAATTCCCAACCTCAAAATCTGATTTACTCGACAACATGTTACAGGGACGAAGCAATTGAGACGGGGGAAATGTTTCGGATAGAGAGGGGAGCCGGTGGTCTGAAGGAATCGAAGTTTGAGGCCGCGCCGAAGGAGAAATCACCTGACCTAATCCAATTGGGGATTAGGGCTCCTGAGCTGAATTTGGGAATTACTGTGCCAACGGTCATCTCGACCCCGTCCGTAACAGATGAGCCACGTGGAGGAGGAGGACTGGAGAACGGAAGCAGGAGTGCTAGCACGGAGAAGTGGGCCGTTTAAGTTAAACGCGGTTGTTTTGGGTTTTGGGCTTACCTTTGGATTGTAACAAAGGGATGAACTAAATCAGCAATTCCCGCTTAGGAAGGACAATTTACTTATTAGCCATCGTACTTTCCGTTTTCTTAGCACTCGAGGACACACAGCTGTGATGTCAATGGTTCCGAGTTTTGTTGAGGATTATGAGGACATAATTAATCTAGGGCACTTGTCCTAGGTATGATTGTTGATTATATATATATGGAAAAGAGAAGGGGAAGGCACATTTTTGACAACCCTTGAGTTAGTTATTCCCTTGCTCTTTGGTTGTGAAAAGTAGGAGGAAGCCTTGGACGTCAAGAACATTCTCTGTGTGAGTTGTTCTGAGATCGGATCTCCCCGAGTAATTCTTGGAGATATTTTACCTTTTTCAATTGGTATCAGAGATAACCTTCATTGGTTTCTTTGTTAGAGGAGAGGATATGAGAAACGAGGATGTTGAGAAGCTTATTATGTCTATGGGAGAGATTATCACTGCGAGTGTAGCAGAGAAACTAGCATCAGCGTTTGATGAGAAGGTTGGGAAGATCAATGAGAGGTTTGATGATCTGGAATCTCAGATGGTGGGTTTGCACGTGGAAAACCAGAACCTAGCTCAGAGAGAAGCAAGTTCGGCTGCATGAGAAGTTGGATCTGTAGATATGACCACGTCTGCTGTTAGATCTGAGATGGGAGGTAATGGTGCTTTAATATCTAGAGTTGGTGATGAAGTCAAGCCACCAGGCCCATACGGAGATGAGGTAAACCTCGTCGCAATGAATTTTAAGGCTAAATATGTTAACAGGGGGCCGAAGTTTACTTTTCTTTACTTTGATGGGACTCATTTTGATGAATGGGAGATGAGATATGATAACTGCTTTGATCTGGAGGGAGTGGATGAGAGGGAGACGCTGAGAACAGTGGTGATCTATTTAGAGGAAGTAGCCTTGAGATGGTATTAAGGGTTCTTGAAAAAGAAGGCAGGGGGAGATGAGGTAGGATGGGATGAGTTCAAGAGGGAGATGCGTGCTAGATTTGGTGACTCTGCTTTTGAAGATCCCCTGGGAGATCTGTTGAGACTTAAACAAATAGATACTGTCTTAGAATACCAGATCAACTTTGAGATCTTACTCAGTCGAGTAACCATACCCCTACCTATGCTATTTCCACCTTCTTAGAAGGACTAAACCCAAAAATATCTAATGCTGTTAAGATGTTTTTTCCAACAACCTTATCTCATACTTTTGCCTTAGCAATACTTTAGGAGATTACCCTTGCCAGAAAACACGACCATAGACTCTACACTTGCACCCCTATTAGTCAGCCAAAGTACTTTATAATCAACACAAACACCAATATTTGTACATACAGACCAAGCCTAGCTCCATTAGCAAATAATAGATTTTCCAACCAAGCCAATAGGACCCCTAACCCTAGAGCCAGCCCTGTACCTAATTGAGCCCAGAACAACCTTAGACCTCAGGGGAGATTCAGGAGCAGAGCGGAGATAGAGGAGATGAGGGCAAATGGACTCTATTTTTTTGGAGAGAAGTATCACCAGGATTATAAATGTCTAATGAGAGGGAGGCTATACTTGGTGGATATTTCAGAGGGTGAGGAGGAAGATGTTTGGTTAGATGACAGTAGGGAAGTGATGGAATTTGAAGGAGGAGACAATGATAGACCATTGTTGTCAGCACATGCATCAATGAGGCATAACTCACAAGTCTATCAAACCATGAAGGTTACTGGGCATGTTGGTGGTGAGTCTATTTTTATTTTGTTCAACTTGGGGAGCACACACAACTTCTTAAACACGACATTAATGAGCAAGTTATAGTGCAAATTGGAGGATTACCCTGCAGTGAAGGTGAAAGTGGTTGATGGGTACGAGGTGGTTTGTAATCAGGTCTACAAAGACTTTAGATGGACGCTGCATGGTAAAGAGTTTGTAGCAGATGTACTAGTTCTTTCTATAGGGAGCTATGACATGGTGCTTGGCATCCAGTGGCTTGAAATGCTAGGCAAGATTGAATTGGACTTTAAAGAATTGATAATGACATTCATGGTGAATGGATCATAGATTCTGCTATGTGGGTCAAAGAAAGGACAGCTGCGAGAGACATTTGCAAAGGGGATGATTAAGCTTATCTTAGCTAAGGGGGCACAATCTGGGGTTGAGTTCTATAGCTTGGCGATGGTGTGGGCTGCGGAGGTGGAAGAATAGAAAGAAGAGGGCTCGGTACCTACTGGACTAAAGTAGTTATTGAGTGAATATAGTGATGTGTTCAAGAACCTAAGGGGTTGTCACCTTGCTAGAATTACATGCACAACATTCCATTGAAGGTAGGAAGTCAACCAGTAAACTTAAGGTCATATAAGCATTCCATAGAGCAGAAGGACCTGGTTGAAAGAATGGTTAAAGAATGTTAACTGCTGAAATTATTCAAAATAGTCAACTGCTTCGCTTCGCTTGTGGTTCTAGTCAAGAAAAAGGATGGGAGTTGGCATTTTTGTGTGGATTATCGGGCCTTGAAGGATATCACTTCCAAGGATAAGTACCCAATACCAGTAATTGAGGAACTCCTAGATGAGTTGGGCGAGGCGCGAAAGTTCTTGAAGATGGACTTGAGGTCCAGATTCCATCAGATTCGTATAAATCTAGGTAATGTATTCAAAATAGCATTTTGCATGCATAAAGGGCACTATGAGTTCCTAGTAATGCATTCAGGTTGACTACCACACCAGCGACTTTCTAAAACTCTATGAATGACATATTCAAACCATTTCTCCAAAAATTTATCTTGGTATTCTTCAACGATATACTCGTCTATAGCCCCACACTAGAGCTACATTTGAAATATATGGCAGAGATCTTAGCTATCTTGAGGAAGGAGGAATTTTATGCTAAACTATCTAAGTGTACCTTTAGAGATAAGTCTATGGAATATCTGGGTTATATTATAAGCAAGGGAAGAGTCATTACAGATGAGAAGAAGGTGCAAGCGATGAAGAGTTGGCCTGTTCCAGAGACGATAAGATATCTACGGAGTTTCTTGGGCTTATGCAGGTATTACAAAAGGTTTATCAAACACTATGGCTTGATCAGTAAACCCATGATGATGCTCTTGAAGAAAGATAACTTCCAATGGACTACCGAGGCATCAATAACAACCAGCTGAAGATGACAATGTCTACAGCCCCTGTGTTAGCCTTGCCAGACTTCAGGAAAGTGTTTGTAGTGGAGATAGGTACATCTGGACTTGGAGTTAGAGCATTTCTCATGCAGAAAGGACATCCCCTCACTTTCTATAGCAAAGCACTAGGCCCCAAATATTGTAGCATATCAACGTATGAGCAAGAGTTATTCATGGTGGTCATGGTCATTACTTGGTGAGCAGGAGGTTTACGATTAAAATGGATCACAAGAGCTTAAAATATTTGTTGAGCCAGAAGTTGACTATTATTAGTCAATACTCATGGTTGGCAAAATTGATGAGATACGATTATGATATTGAGTATAGGAAGGAAAGCAAGAATAGGGTCGCAGATGCACTCTCCAGGTTGCCTGGTGCTGAAGAGAGATTCAAGCACTAACTTGCATTAATATAGATGCGTTCGATGATGAAATATAACTCAGCTATATACAAGATGACAAGATACGCCTGCGGATTGAGAAATTGCAAAGAGAAGAAACTGTTAAGGGAGGTTATTCGATTGTGCAAGGCATGTTATTGCAAAGAGGGAAAGTTGTAGTTGGTAATGCATCACAGCTGAAGCTTAAGTTACTTGAATCCTTCCATTCATCGCCACAAGGGGGTCACTCTGGTTATAGGGCCACAGTCAAGAGGGTACAAGTGGTGTTATTTTGGAAGGGGATAGAGAAGGAGGTGAGGAACTTTGTCCGAGTTTATGAGATCTGCCAAAGGTATAAGTATGACACTATGGCCAGTCTGGGTCTGCTTCAACCACATGCGATTCCAGCAAGGGCTTGGCAAGTAATTTCCATAGATTTCATCGAGGGGCTGCCAAATTACAAAGGGGCGACGACCATTTTGGTAGTCATGTATAAGCTGACCAAATATGCGCATTTTATTCCCTTGAAACACCCTTTCTCCGCATCCACTGTTACTGATTAGTTCATGGACAAGGAATTCAAACTTCACGAGCTTCCAGAAGGGATCATCAATGATAGAGACGTGATTTTTCTCAGCCAATTTTGGCAAGATCTATTCAAGTTATATGGCATAGAGCTAAAGATCTCCACTTCATACCACCCACACAAATTGACAGACAGGCGGAAGTGGTCAATCGGTGCTTGGAGACATACTTGAGGTGCATGACATTCGATAAGCCAGTGGATTAGAGTGGCTGGTTATCTTTCGCCGAATGGTGGTATAACACGAGTTATCACACAATAGCTCAAATCACCCCCCTTTGAAACTTAATATGGAGAACCACTCCCACTCCACTTACCTTATTTTGCAGGTGATTCCTATGTCGAGGCTCTCGAAAGGAGTCTACGAGCTCAAGAAGAAAATCTAAAGATGCTGAAACACCATCTCATTAAGGCACAGGAGAGGATAGTGCAGCAAGCTAACAAGAGAAGAAGTGAGAGAAAGTTCTCGGTGGGTGATCATGTCCTTCTCAAATTGCAACCCTACAGGCAAGGCTCGTTGAGGTCCGAACCCCATCACAAGCTATTGCCCAGATACTTTGGCCCTTATAAAGTCTTCGCTCGAGTCGATAAGGTCGTGTATTGCATACATCCTACTTTCCACGTCTCCTAGTTGAAGAGGTTTGTATGAGATAAGTTTTGAGTGCAGTCAGATATCCCTCTTGAGCTTTTTCCGGATCGCGAGCCCAAAACCATTCTAGACAGGAGGATGGTCAAACGCCAGAATCATGCTGCAATGTAGGTACTTGTTCGTTGACAAAGGACCAGAGAGGAGGCTGATTAATGGGAGTTTTACTCGGATTTGAAGAACCATTTTCCTACGAGTTAAGGGGGGAACCGTTTTCCTCATCCTCTTCCTCCCTCTTCTACCTTCCTCCTCCTTCTCTTCTTACTCCTCCTCCTCTTCCACCTTCCACCTCATTCTCTTCTTACTCCTCCTCCTCCCTCCTCCTTCCCTCTCCTCCTCCGCCCCCTCTTCCACCTTCCCCCTTCTTCCTCCCCTTCCTCCCCTCCTCTTCCTTCGGATTTTCTCCTCCTCCTCCTCTCCTTCCTCCGGACTCCCCCCTCCTCCTTCTCCTCCTCCAGATTTTCCAATTTTTTTGTTTCTTAGGCCAAGGTATGTCTGTCATTTGTGTGGCACTTTGCTGGAAAAATACGTTGGTTCTGATTTCAGGGGTCAAATAGTATAAATTTACCATATTAGAGATTTTTTTAAATCAATTTGCGAATTAGAATGCAGTCATTGTTAAATACGTCAAACTAGAAAAGCCTGGATGTAATTTATCCTAATATTTTTTAAGACAAATTGTAATCGAGTTCTTAGTTTATAGTGGAATCATCTCTTAGATTTTTGTCTTTTCAAAATTATTTTGACGTTCTTATTTTTTTAAAATGTTAATATTTGGTCCCTAACTAATATCATCGAGCATTTTATTTCAATTTGGTCATGAAATAACAAATATACCATTAAACAAAAAAAATTAAAATTAGCTTCTTCGGCCTTCAAACATATATTTCAACCTTCAATTCTAAGACAAGGAACCAACCAAATTTATCAAATTCATTAAAAACTTGCCTTCTTCCCTACACTTCGATTGAAGCCTTGACCCAAACCCACTAAAAACCCACCTTCCCTAACCTTCTTCCCCACTCTAAAAACACATGAACCAACCTTCAACAGCTTCTTTGAAACCTCGATCGAACTCACCAGAACTCAGTCTTTCCATGGGTTTGCATCGGTTAAACCCAAAAGAATACCTCAACCCAATCTATGACAATCACTTCAACCCCAATTAACAAACACCAAGAAGAAGACCGAACTGAAGCGGAGGAGGATTAGGCGGCGACGAAGGATGAGGAGCGGTCGATAAACGAGTCGACGGGTCTGCAGCAAGGCACACGACAGCGTGGCATTAGCAGCGATTCAGAGAGCCAGGCCAGGGAGGAGGCGAAGAGCTCGGCGAATGTAGGGAGTGAGCGGGGGGAGAGACGGCGGCGACGGGGTTAGGAGGTGGAGAAGATGAATTATTGGTTTACTTATTGGTTTTTAGTCTTTGGAATTATTGGTTTCTGGATTTTGTTTAAGTTCACGTTAAATTTTATGTTTTTGGTTTCTGTAATTTTTATTCTGTTTGTTGCTTCGGAACTCTTTCTTGATCAATACTTTGGATTTGAAGTTGGTGGTTTCTCGGAGATGGAGTTGACGACGGAGATGAATTTTTGGTTAATTTATGTGTTGGATGTTCTTGTTGTTGAATATTTTTGAGATTGGAGATTATGATTTTTAAGGATATATCCGTCATTTCATGACAAAAATAAAATAAAATAGATTGATAACATCAGTTAATAAAACTGACCTAAAATGAACATTCTCTTGAGACCATCCGTATTGGTGCCCTCGCTACAGTGCGTGCCCTAGGCGCCACGTCAGCCGCGCCCCTGCTCTCAGTTTTCAACTCACAGTAGTGCCCCTGCTATGCTACAGTGCCATGCCCTGGGCGTCACGTCAGTTTTTTTCTCAGCTCAGTTTTTTTAAAATTCAACTAACTTTATAAGAATCGAGTATTTTTTTTCGTGTAACTAAAAAAATGCTAGATTTAATTTTGAAGTGCCACATTTTGCGAAACAGAAATTTTATAAAATTCAAAATATATTACATGCGAACTTGGAAAAAATTACATAAATTTAAAAACTGAAATTGATTACATCGAAATATATTACATTACATTTAAAAAAACATAAATTGTTTAGTTCTTACATTAATCCCAAACTAATGTACAAGTCCAACCGCATTCTCTTATCATCATCTAAGAGGTGCTCGAAAGCGTCTACGACTAACTTGTACGCTTTCTCAGTAATTACTGATTTGATATTCTCGGGGGCGACGAACTTTCCAATACGACAAAAAGCATGCGCAAAAGTGTCCGGGCTTGCGAAGTTGGGGAGATCGAGGATCTTGTAAGCGTTGGACACCATATCGTAATCTTCGGCAACAAATAAGATGCGGAATGCGGCATGGTAGTGTTTGAACCTCTCATTGTATGGGTCCATATGCCATGTCATAATGGACATGTCGTAGGCTTCACGGAGTTTCCCATCTCGGAAATGTTCATCTACCATCTCCAACATTGACTCGGCCATAATGAAAAATATGTAGATTTTGTTGAAAGATAAGAATGATAAGAAATTTTGGTGTGAAAAATTATGAAGAAGATAGTAGTAATTTATAGAATTTACAAATGAAGTTGGACCACACAATTTTTTTTAATCAAATTTGGACCACACACATTTTTTTTCATCCGAAAAGTCCCGTTATTTGGATTCAAAAAATTGTATAAAATTAACAAAAAATTATTAAAAACTTTTAATTGCACGAAAAAGTCAAAAAAAAGTAAAAGGAATTTTTAGAATTTGTTTTTCCGATTTTTTCTATTTTTTTATTTAAAAAAAATAAAAAATTGTATATATTACCCCGGGCGACGTGGCACAATCAGAGGAGACCACGTGCCCGGGGCGAGGCGCGCCCCGACTGACACGCGAGGCGCGGCGCATTTTTTCTCACGCCCAATCCCGGGCTACCACGTGGCACGCCCAGGGCGTGAAGGCCACCCGCTGCAGGTGGTCTGAATAACAAGGACGTCAAAATACTTGTTTAAAAAACAAAATTTTAGAAAGGACTACTATAGACCAAAGACTTAAGATAATTTGTCCAGACTTTTATTAAAAGATCATTCTAGTAATCACATTGACCATGATTAACCAAAATCTCTACAATATGAATATTTGTTAAGAGTTGAGAGAGCTTTTAATATCTTAAATTTGAATTTGAACTAGAAAAGATAGTGATAATATGATACCATGTTATCTAAATGAAAATCACTGGTTAGATAATCGTAGAATCGACTGATTTGATTTCGAACTTAGTAAAAACAAATATGAAAAAACTATCCTACCTAATTTCAAAGCAACCTTGGGCCATACCCTTTAGTAAACACCGGAACTAATTACATTGATCTTCATATGCAGCGGTACAAGTCGGTATAGTCGATTCAGTTCCTTGAAGATATGAGTCAACAATGGACCAACTAATGAACCTCCAAAACAATGCAGGTGAATATATCAGTTCATCTGCGAATTCCGCGACGTAAAATTGAAAAATGCGTCAGCATTCAAATGAATCTTTGGTTCTCTTTTCCGATTTCAATGGTTCAATCTGCAGCGTTGCTTGTTGCCGACGAGAACTCGATCTTGCTGCTTGGTGACCCTCACTGGTGGGCACATTGTACTCACTACTGCCAAAGCTGCCTAGCGCTGTCTTCCATAATGCTTTCAAGTTTTCCCGGGATCGGTCGGGGCGATTATCCAACTTTGGCGTTCCCTCAATTACATCATCCAGAGGCATGTTGCCTTCTAGAGTTCGAACAATCTGAATTATATAGATCAAAGTTTGGCGAATAAATTACAGCAGTTGGAATGTGTTTATGGTAAGCTTTTCTCTTGAGGAGCAACTCCTTTTTATTGACTCGAAGTGAAAAGCTAATCAGGCTTCATTAGATGGACATTACCTGGCTCATTCTTGGTCGCAGTTTTGCTGAATAATCCACACAAGTGGCAGCACAAGCAATCATTCTAGTCATTTCACCACGGTTGTATTGTTTTAGCAGCTTCGGATCAACAACAGGTTCATAGTTTCCATCCTCCAGAGCTTGCTTGATCAAAGGCCTGGACTGAAAATTTAGAAGAGAACTAATTAATATGGGAGAGAATTCTCCAAGCTGAACTGCTGCCTAATTGACAGGTCGCTCCAGTTAAAAGAAGAACAAATCAAGAGATTGTAAGATAATTAATCCCGACAAAGAAACACAACAAAATGTGACTAAAAAACATACCCAGTCCACAATGCTAACAGCATTCTCTGATGAAGTTTTGACGACAGGCTGACAACCTGTAATCAGTTCCAGAAGCACAACTCCAAAGGAAAAGACATCTGACTTGTGAGTAAGCTTCCCGGTGGCCGCGTATTCTGGGGCCATATATCTGCGGAAAAAAGAGAAAATGCGTAAGTACACTGAAAGAAGAGATTATCCATGTAAAGGCTTCCAGAATTTTCAAGATAATCATAACAGTAATGCTCTAAAACAAGATAATGCAACAATATTACCCGAATGTGCCCACGACTCTTGTGGAGACATGAGTGTCAGAATCCGCAAAATCCTTTGCCAGTCCAAAATCCGAAACCTAACAAAGACAAGCTTGAATAATCTTGTATGTGTTCAAAAGATTAATAATACAATCATTAACAGAGTGGTATGTTTTGCTGACACAAAACAATGCTTTATGGAAGATACTCTTTTCTTTTTCAGAATTCACTATAACATGAAATGGTCAATGTTTGACAACATCAAGAAATTGAAAAAAAAACTATGAAGAGCACTCGATATCTGATACAACATTCAGTTCTACATTATGTTCAATCCTTCACCTTTGCTTCAAAATTATCATCAAGAAGGATATTTGATGCCTTGACATCCCGGTGTATGATTTTGGGCTGACCTGTAAAAAAAGAAACATAGTCAAGGACCTACCTGAAGTCTGAAAATGTCAGCAACGAAAGAAAATCCAGAAAGAGAACTCACAATCTTCGTGCAGAAATGCCAATCCTTTAGCAGCACCTAGAGCAATTTTCATTCGGGTGGACCAACTAATAATTGGGTTGTCCTTTCCTTCAAGGATTTAGTCTTTGATCAGATTAATTGCTACACTAGATTAATACAAAGATTCCAACTCTATCAAAGCAACTTACCATGCAAATGAAATTCCAAGTTGTTGTTTGGAACAAACTCATAAACCAGCAGACTATGGGAACCATTAATACAATATCCAAGCAACGAAACAAGATGTGGATGCTGCACTCTGCTGATGATCCCAATCTCAGCATGAAATTCGCGCTCCCCCTGTCGGCTCTCGGGTTTAAGCTGCTTCACAGCCACAACTCTGCCATTATCCAAGACTCCCTTATGGACATACCCGAAACCACCCTGACCGAGAAAGTTCGCTTCGGTGAAACCACCAGTCGCCTTCTCCAGCTCTTCGTAAGCAAAAGTATTCTCGGCCAACCACATGCTCGGCGAAGGCGAATGTCGACACTTCTCGGAACCCAAGCTACCGCTCGTCAAATGCGGATCTGAAGCCGTAAAAGCCGGCGAAGATACGTGAGAATCCTCGAACACGGCCGGAGATGCGGCCGGCTTCGGCATGAGTATCACATTATCGGCCAAAGCCGGGGCATTCTGACCTGGCAAATCAGCAGCAATTTCGCAAAGTCATTTCGAAGCCCTTAATTCGACATTTTGAAGCCTCTTCGACTAATTATCTTCATTATTAACACTAATTTCTTAACCTTTAATCCCTAAATCACACTTAGAAAACCAAAAAAACGTATGGAATTATAAAATAGCAAATAGAGCAAACCGTTCTTTGTCGGGGAGGGTGGGTGGCCGCCACGTAGGATCTCCATCTCCCTCTTCTTCTTGTTCCGGTACCACATGAAGAACACGACGGCGATGGTCGACACGGTCAATGCTCCCACGACCGCCCCGACCAGCGCGTACACGACCGTCGCCCGGAAATGCTCCTTCGACGGCGGAGGAGGCGACGAAGACATTCCGGAGCAGTTACCAGGAAGTATTCGTTCGTTACCTTTTAAGAGGCTGTTTCTCTTTTTTTTTTTCTCTGTTTTATATTTTCTTTTAATAAAAAAATTATAAAGAAAAGAAGGGCAGAACCGCAGAAGGAAGCAAATGGACTAAAGCGAGACCGAGGAGCGACCAAAGTTTGAAGTTTAAACGGTGGCGCCCTTTTATAAGTCGGGTTGATCCGTCGTCGTTTTATGTTTCCTAGGCGGGTTTATGCATTTGTCGCTTTGCTGGTTTATAGGATACGGACGAAGCCCAAGTTGGAAAGACAACGATTGTTTTGGGAATTAAAAAACAAATGGGGAAATAATTATTTTGGTAACAATTAGGGGTAGTGTATAAAAATGATAATTAACAAATTGTTCATTTTAGTTCTTATGGACGAAGAAATTATATTGATAGTAATTATTTGGGGAAAACAGGGATACAGTGGCTGACTAATTTATTTAGAATTTGGGGACGGGAATCCTTATCGCTGATTAATTGTTTTCCAAAACTTTCTATGTCGGTCGATGTTTGATGGTACGTCGTTCTGATTTAGTAAAGTGTTGATGTGATAATGACACTTTCAATTGGTTTTTACTTATTTATAATTTTATGGTTGATATTAAAGTCATATTCGTGTCTAATAAATTTTTAAAATTTTCCAAAAAAAATTTAGAAAGAGGAATGTGAACATAGTACAGTTCGACTATATAAAAGGAAAGAATAGGAAAAAGAGTATTGAATTTTATCCAATTGTAAACAGGGAGTATGCCGAAGTAAAATGAGCAATTTCGAAATTACTGATTTAATCTTTATATGGTTAAATATAATTATATACTCTACTTCACATATACTAATAACTGGGATCTAATTTCTTAAAAACAACACAACAATCTCATCTCGTTTGTCCGAGTTTTTCTGTCCAAAATTATTATTAGTATGCACTGCCTAAATTTAATACCGATTTTCCTTAGTTCCTAAATTGAATTTGAGATGGGACTTTGGTTTCGCATTTTTTATTATTTGATACTCTTTTATCTTTTTTTGCTACTGCTTTTGTTATGTTGAAATGAAATTTTACCGATGCAATGATATGTATATGATTGTGAGAGAGGAGAAAGATAGAAACAAAATTCATTGAAAGTGTAAATGGGAAAACTAAAAAATTGGGTAACATTTCGCCAAATTGGTAGGTAAGGTTTTTTAGAGGAAATAAATATGAGGAATGGAGTAATTAATAATTTATTTACCTTCCATCTAACTACTTTCCATATTTCAAAACTGAATTAAGGTAAGTGCATATGTATATCGCTCTTTCTTACTTTTTTGACACCCTAAATAATCAAGGATATGATTTATTTCCAAGAGAAGTTTTTTTTGGGCGTGATTAATACATAATTATGTGTTAATTTTGTGATTAATAAATTATTTCATTAATAAATAACAAACTTGTTGTAACATTCTTCCACAGAACCTTTGTAACGAGGTAATATAATCGGTCAGTTCACAATAAAAAAACTTACCAGATATGTCTACTAATGGCTTTGTTTTGCGAAGTCTGAGACCCTCACGGATTAAAACAAAATTAATCCCTACGTGTGTAAAGGTGAAAAACTTACATTACAGTCACTCCGGTTTTCCTCCCTTTTATATGGAGGGGATGGTGCTTGCATGGATGTCAGGTAGGCAATACTTGGGCGCCACATGGCAAGCCATGCATACATGACTGCCATGTGGCACACCATGCATGTCGAACATGTGACATACCATGTGGCACGCCACGTATCGGCCAAAAAATTATTAGGCTTTTAGGCCTAATGGGCCTGGACCCATTTTTGCCCAATAATGGTGAAAATTAGGTCCAAATCTAACATCTCTCACTCACACATTATTGATCATAATAAACAAAGTCTCAGATTATGCTTAGTAAAGATTTTATGCAACCAACATATTTCGAGTATAGATAACTAAGCTCAAGAGCACCCACAACAGTCACATGTATGCGACCAGCATACATCGAGTGTAAATAACTAATCTCAAGAGCACCCACAACAATCACATGAATGATAGAATCTCAATATCCTCATTACGTAAAAATATGCCTTATGTTAAGTTTTATCTCATATTTTTATTGTTTTCACACATAATTTCAAAAAAATTATTAGTGTTTACTATTATATTACTCAGAACATAATAGGTGTACTGGTATAACGAAGTTTAGAAATGTGATCAATGGAAAACCTTCTCTTTTGCAAGTATTTCTTCCATCATGATTCGTGATAATGCCTACTTTTCTAGTTAGGATTGCTAGGTCAAATCATTAAACATGACATTTTCATAGACTTTTCAAAATAGCAGCACATAATCAACTCAAAAAATACGTTGAGGATCATAAGGATAGTATATCAAAAGCCATAGTTTTTGAAATTAATCTCACACCAAAAAAATAAAAAATTACTCTATGATTTCTCATCCATTGGTCGACAAAGCAAACATGTTACTATCCACATTTTATGATGTTTATTTCTTTGAAAAGGAGCCGATATTATATACAAATTGATATTATACTAGAGCATCAACCTCGATATTTACTAAACAAGTACTTTAGTTTATATAAAACTACTACAGACTATCAAGATAGATTAATGATAAGTTCTACTTATTTCTTATCATTCAGATTCATAACAAATCCTATGCAGCAACAAATACTTGTATTATCACAAATCTTGCACTTTAATAAGAACTTTTCTTGTAGTTAAGCAAGACGATATCAATATTTTAGAATAGACACTCGATGTAATTATGTTCTTAAAATTGCATCATTTCAATAAGAAACTCGTTGGCTTCCACTAAGGTAAACACTGTGAGTGGACTATTTTTTGTCTCATATTCATTGGTAAATATTTCTCAATATAATATTTATTCTTGTATTGTTGATATAACATCAAGTTCTATTGAATAACAAATTTAATAGATACTACTCAAGAAAAAAATAACTCATTCGCAAATCTTGAAACCTATCATGTTTCTCAAAACATTATTAAGTACTACCTTAAATCTACTATCATATCTCACATAGATATATGTTTTATGCTTATATATTTACATATAACAACTAAACATAACTCATGTTTATTGGTTCATCTGGAGTAACTTTGGATAAATGATTTAAGACTATTTTTAACTATTTTATTTATTACAAATTATTACAAAAATCACATTCTCAACTCTTATAGTTAATAAGGACATAGACATAAATCTATTTATAGCTACTCTATTAGATAATTTCTCTAAATGATAAATAAATATATCTACATAAGAATATTTGTATATTTATTTCGCATACCCAATTGATGTTAGCATAGCCTTTGATGTCAAGTCTTAACCTAAATGATTGTACTACAATCATTTCAAAGTAATTTATAATTTTTTTGACCACCAATTAATGTGCTATGTTGGGATCACCAAAATCCAAAATATTTGTTTAAAAGACATCCAACACATTTTTTAGCTTTTGAGAAATATCTAAAATCTTAACTTCAAGTGATAATAAGTTTTTTTTGCTATAGTTAACTTGAAAGATATTTCTAGTCAATTCTGACTACATATTTGTCATTTATATAAAACGATAAACCTTTTCAAAGTATTTAGTGTTGTTATCATAGTACTCATCAATCAATTTGAAAATTTTTCATATTCATATTACGAGGATTCATGAAATGATGAGTTTAACAGTGACTCGTAGATAGATTGAGTCTATTTCACAAACTCTATATTTAGTATCTCAATCTATGGATGCAGCCCTCTATTCAAACTATATGATCTTTTCCATCCATTTATCCAATGAGAAATGTAGTCTTTATCTATTTGATGTAGCTCTAAGTCAAGTAAGTCATTTAGTCAAAATAAATCCAGTAGTAAAAAATCTTCTCCACAATTGAGAATGATTTTTCATAGCCAATTCTTTCATGATATGTGATACCATTAAAAGTTAAGTAAGACTATTTATGCTTAATATTGTAAAATCTATTAATTCTCAAATTGTGCCTTTTAGATAGGTCAACACTCAATTAGTTCTCAAACATAATTAAGTTTTATATATTTATCCATTACATTAACTAATTCATTCTAATTTAGAACTGATAGAGCATATAAAATTATCTTATGTTCATTCTCATTATATATGATTTGCTGAAAGAAGTATCACTTATTTGTTTATATAAGAGAACATTTCTCATGTCTTCAACCTTTAGTCCCTAGCATAAAAAAACTTATTCTTTTAACTCCATGAATTTCTAATTTTGATAAATATCTCATATATCTATCGTAACAAGGAATTGTATCCTACATAAGTTATATTCCAAAATTTTATTGTAATTTAGATTTCTATTCCCATTTTAAACCATAGATCCTCATACTCCCACTGGGATGAAGATCATTGGGATCATGAATTTTTGGATCAGCTAGAGATAGAAACTCATAATTTTCCTCCTCTACAAAATTCTCACTCGGAAAGGGTGATCCAACTAATTTTAGCTTATCAGAAGGCGGGTCACAACTCACCTATTTCAATTTAAAAAAAATTATTTTTCAAAAATATCATGTGGAACAAATGATATCACATTTTTATTTGATTGCTAGCCTCCAAACGCGTATAAACTTTTTCAATACTTGTAAGTATTTGACAAAGGTATTCTATATAAGATAATCACTCAAATGGACGCAAGATGATATACTCTCATAATCTTAAGTGATCGTACCATCAATCAATAGTTACTGAAGAGTGGGAGTAACTAACTCAGAGAGTACATATAATAGAACATATGTTGCGGTGTGGAGTCCATTTCAACCAAAAGAATATAGACTATGTAACATTGCTATCACACATCTAATAATATTAAGAAGAATCATTTTTCTTCTTTCTGATATCTTATTCTATGTAGGAAATAAACAACACATGTTTAATCTATTTCTCATTATACAAATAAGTGAATCCAAAAGGCTTACTAATGACCACGATCAATTCGTAAGGTAATCTATTGATCTACAACACGATTAACGCATATCTTAAAATTACTCAAAATTTAATACTTGTGAGAAATCAATAGATTTTATTAGACCTTACGTACTCATATATTGTATATAATGAAAAATACTATATAGGCCACATGTCTTACCCTCCCATTAACTTGACTACATGCTTTAGAATGAATTCAATATAATGAACGAACAAATCTAATTATTATATGAATATATCACATAAATATTTTTTCTTTCTAGAAGCGTTCATATATTGATAAATTTTGGTCTTTACTGAATCACATGTTAGTCCTATGTTAGTTAGACCATTTATGTGTTCTTGATCAATATGCTCAATCTAGAATAACTTAACATCATCTTCAGATGTTAAGTTATGACCACAAAAAAATAATAACAATGTAAATCTCATAGATTAACATTCAAGATGAGAATCCAATTACTAATAACCATGATAAATAAAGATTTTTCCAAAATTTAACTCATTGTACTAGAGCTCAACTACCCAACAAAAATTAAGAGCCATGTAAACTTAAACGAACATGATTTTTTTGAATTTCTTGGAGTATATAATATGTCGTGTAGAAGTAGGATATATAAAACACAATTTTTTGTATCGTTTCTTTCAATTTCTACTCATGTATATTAACCAATATTGATGGAGCTTACTCTAATCAGTATTTATTAGAATTCAATAAAGGTTTCACATATCTTTGTCACACGATCTGTCACAACTGAATTAATTACTTGATTGATATTGTGTTAGAAGAATAGATCTAGTTAATCTACTCATTAGTGAGCTAAATAATTGTCTTATCTACTTGATAATGTAACTTATCGCAAAATGTCATATCTTCTAATAGTTAAAACATTTCTTCTCAGAAATATTAGACTTTTAACTCTTCCTACCTTCACAATTCTTCTTTTGAGCTTAGTCCATTTAGTTCTTACTCTCTTATTTATTAGCTATATCATTTGCCTTTAATATTTTTGGTTAACCTTGTTGTTGCTCCTACTGGAACAAGCATTTGTCACATACATCTTAGGATGGACTTTGATTGTTAAGACAATTCTCTTTAAACTAAAGATGATAATTTATATTAAATGCTATAATATTATTAACATACATTTGAGTCATTCACATGATCTAAATTTGTAGGCATGAAATAATTTAATTATTATGCTTAATAATTAGACATATAGTCAACCTTAACTAACTTGCTGATCATATTAAATATCTTACATAAAGACATTGTTAAAAGATCAACTCTTAAATTGAGTACATCATAGTCTCTAGAACATAATGTGATTTCAGCATATAGCTTAAATAATTTAAGAAAGTTGCGTTATAACTCTCAATGATACAACTCTAGTATATGTTATAACTTTGAATAATATAAAGTCTTTGATTATCTCAAATTTAAAGTAGGACACGTGCATGTTTTCTCTCACTCTTTGAGAAATAATCTCAGATTGTAATTATTCTAAGTTCTTTGATAGTAAATACAAGTAGATATTTCTAATAATAATAATCATGTTATTAAATAAATACTTTAATTAACTAAGATAACATATATATGCATGATAAATAACCATGAAAAAATATTTGAAATTCTAAATATACATGTTTAAGAACTTTTCAACAAGACTTAATAAGAGTTTAAATGATTTACACGAAATAAGGAAGGTCTAAAAATTGCATAACTCATATTGACTCGGATCTTATGATCCAAAAGGCACAAGGATGAGGGAATCACAATCATATTCCAAAAATAAAAAGTGACATACATATAGCTTTGCAATTCCATTTATGTATTGAAATTTTTTTTTCATTAAAATTCTCTTTTTGCTCAAATATACAATCAGATGCTACAAAAATATCTTTACACGTGCCATGTTTAAAAGACACAAATTTTCCAAATTTTTTTTATCTTCGTCAATACTAAAAAGATGTTTGAAATTTTTTGTGCTAATACTTTCTACGGTCATTACCTCTAGCTCATACATATTTTTACTTGTTCACTTTAATATTGGCATCGTTCACTATAATATTATTTTTTGTTTGGAATAATTGCTTGTGATTTAAATGTTATTAATATTGCACTAAAATACCAATATTTATTATTTTTCAAAATAATATTTTTTAGAACTTATAATTATTAAATAAATTTTGAGTAATATATGATTTGTTAGTTATTTATAATTTAGATTGTACGTGATATTTTTAATAATTTTTTTCTGCAAGTTCCATACCTATATTTTGTACTTTTTAGGTTTTTTTAATATTAGTATATCAATTATATCCCTAAAGGAAGACACCGGAGATTTACTTAATCTTTATTAAATTTATACTTGGAAAAATAAGATCAAGCTCCAAGGAATTTAGTCTCGTATATAAACAATACTTTCATGAACAAAAAAATCATTCAAATATTATTGATCAAACTCAAACATACATAACATGTATGGGCCTAAAAATTTTACCATAATCAGTTAGTTTTGTAAAAATGCCCAGTAAGTTTGTTGATAATTTATGGCATAGTGGTCCAAAGGAAAAAAATAATGTTCCCAAGTTTATGACTAAACAAATGCCTGTGCATTGACATTAATAATAATGCCTAAATTTTTTAAGATACAACAACGCTTAAACTAGCCATTCATGCCTAATTTTGTTTTGTTTGAGTTTAACTATGTTGAGATTGCCCATATTATTTAGTGTGAGAGTGAAATCAAATATGTAAGTGTAGAAAATTTATCAAATCATTTTCTTATAATATTGGATTTGATATTGAAGGAATTAACACGTAATTAATAGATAATTACAAGTTAATTACTCAATAATCAACGAACTAATTCATCAATAATTGTTGAAGCGTACTTTTTCGAGATCGTCTCAACGAGATACAGCTACTGAGTGGTTCACGATCACGATTGGATCAGACACGTGAATGATTTCCATGAGTTTCTAAATTTTTGCGAAATCTAAAACTCTCTGAACTAATCCAAAATTGTGCTTTCTCTGTGTGGACATGAGTAGAAAACTTACAGAGTAATCACCTGCTTTCTTCCCCCTTTTATAAGGAAGCCCAAAGCATGCCAAGTGACACTTAAACTTCCAAGTGGCAAAGCTACTAAAGGTAGCTTCGCTTACTCATTTTTTTCCAAATGTCACTTGGAAATAAAGGAAGCTAGGTTTCCATGCTTGGGCCCTTAATGGGTTTGATCATTAATTTGGACAATAATGGGTGACAAACCCAAAAGTCTAACATCTCTCACTCACACATTATTGACCATAATCAACAAAGTCTCAGATTTTTGCTTAGTAAAGATTTCGTGCAACTAGCATACATCGAGTGCACTTAGCTAAATTCAAGAGCACACACACATGGGCTACTTGAATAGTAGCATCTCGATATTCTCATTACCTTAGGTATGGCTTATCCTAGGTTTCATCTCATATTTCATTGTTTGCATATGTGATTTCAAACAATTTAATCATGTTCAATATTGTGTTACTCTTAACACAATAGGTGCGTACCATCATGATAAAGCCTATTTTTCTAGTTAGTCTTGCCAGGTCGAATTATGAATCATTACCTTTTCATAGACTTTCTAAGCTAGCAGCACAGAATCATACTTTTAAAATACGTTAAGGATTATAAGGATAGTGTATCAAAAAAAATTTGGAATTGGTCTCACACTAGGGAAACATGAATCACATAATGATTTCCCATCCATTGGTAGACTAAGCAAACATAGTACTATCCATCATACTAGAGCATCAGCCTCGATGTTCATTCCTTCAAAAAAGAGCGCATGTGATACACAAATTAACATCATACTAGAGCATCAGCCTCGATATTTTACTGAACAACAGCTTTAGTTTACTTAAAACTGCTCTAGGTTATATAGATAGATAATGATAAGTTCCACTTATAGCTTATCATTTGAATTTACAGAAAATTCAATGCAGTAGCAAATGCTTGCATTATAACTAATCTTGCACTTTAACAAGAACTTTTCTTGTAGTTAAGTAAGACAGCATCAATATTTTAGAACAGGCACTTGATGTAATGATGTTCATAAACTACCTCATCTCATCAAAGAATCAACTCGTTAACTCCTACTGAGATAAACACCCGTGTGAGTGGGTTACTTTTCTGTCTCACATGCTCTAGTAAATATTTCTCAAAAAAGAACATTTACACAATCGTATTGCTAAAACAACCATATTATATTGAATAACTGATTCATTACAATATGTACAAAAAAATTAACATCTACGTAATCCTAGGGATCTGACATATTTCTCAAACACATCTCTGGATACTTTTCTGTCTCACATGCTCTTGTAAATGTTTCTTAAAAAAGAACATTTACACAATCGTATTGTTAAAACAACCATATTATATTGAATAACTGATTCATTACAATATGTACAAAAAAAATTAACATCTACGTAATCCTAGGGATCTGACATGTTTCTCAAACACATCTCTGTACATAACCTTGGTCATAGGATCCGTTATCATATAATGCATAGACATGTGTTTTATTCTAACCTCCTTATGTGCAGTCATATCCCTAACAAAGTGATACTTAATGCCAATGTGCTTTGCTCTGCTATGGTATCTAGGATCCTTATCAAAAGCTATTGACGCTTAATTATTGCAAAATAAGCTCACTGGTCCTTTTGAGTCAGTTAGGGATAGATGGTTCAAAAACTTCATCAACCAAACTGCCTCTTGTACAACTGCCATAGAAGCAACGTACTCAACTTCCATAGTTGATAGAGAAACACACTTTTGTTTCTTGCTACTCCACGAAATAGCATCTCCATAAAAAATGAAGACATATCCTGACGTAGATCTATTCTCATCCACATCACCACCCCAATCAGCATCGATGTAACCTCTCAATATCAAGTCTTGACCATGATAAACCAATGAGTATTCTGTAGTCGTATTCAAGTATTTTATAATTCCCTTAAATGTTTTCCAATGTGCTAGACCTGGGTTTGATTGATATCTACTAGCCATCCTAACAGCATAGCAAATGTCTAGACTTGTACACAATATTGTATACATCAGACAACCAACTGCATTAGCATAAGGGATTTTTATCATATCCCTTTTCTGTTGGGCTGTTATAGGACACATGTCTTTATTAAGATGATGACCTTTGACAGTGGGGACATATTTGGGATTGTATTTATTATAATTGAATCGCTCTACTACTTTACAGATATATATCTCTTGTGAAAGAGATAATATCCTTTTTGAGCAATTTCTCGTAATCTTAACTCCGAGAATGTAATTAGCTTCACCCATATCTTTCATTTTAAAGTTGGACAGAAACCAAACTTTGAGCTCATTAAGATATCCTTTGTCATTTCCAGCTATTAGTATGTCATCTACATACAGAGTGATAATGACAAACTTATTAGCCGAACTTTTTAAATAGACACAATGATCTTCGTCAATCATTCTAAAATCATGCGACATGATCGTATTATGAAAATGAATATACTATTGTCGAGAAGACTGTTTAAGGCCATAAATTGATCTCATCAATTTGCAAACTTTACATTTACAGCCTTTTTGGATGTAGCCCTCTGGCTGAATCATGTAGATTTCTTCATCTAATTCTCCATTGAGAAAAGTAGTCTTAACATCCATTTGATGTAGCTCAAGGTCTAAATTTGCTACCACAGCTAGAATTATCCTGATGGATGTAAATCTCACAACAGGTGTGAAAGTTTCCTTATAGTCTATTCCTTCCTGTTGTTTGAATCCTTGGGCAACTAAATGAGCTTTGTACCTTTCAATACAGCCATTAGCTTTTCGCTTAATCTTGAGAACCCACTTGTTCCCAATTGCCCTACATCCATTAGGCAGATCAACCAATTTCCAAACATGGTTTTTCTCCATCAAAGCCATCTCTTCTTCTATTGCTTTAATCCATTCATTTTTATCAGGAGATGATAAAGTAGCAGAAACATTATTAGGTTCATCCTGATCTTGTAGGATTACCAAAAGAATCTTACTTGGACCATTATTATCTTTCAATGATGTCAAGAAAATATTACTAGCGTATTCAGCCTCAAATCGTTTGCGTGGAATACTAGTTCTTTTGGTTCTACAAAGTTCACGATTTTGATAAACATCTCTAATATATTCATCGTAACCAAGAATAGTACTCCCACTTAAGGGATAATCCATACTCCCACTGGAATTTGAAAATGTACTCCCACTAGGATCGTGAACTATCGGATCATTTTGAGATGGAAAACTTGATTTTCCTCCTCCACAATTCTCCCACTCAGTTGGAGCGATCTAGATGATTCTACCTCATCAATTTCATATAGCATAATATCACTTCTTACATCTCCCAATTTTGGAAAATTGTCCTCTAAAAATGTGACATCTCGTGATTCATATCCTATCTCTTGTCTATTTTTGAGTTCACCTACGAAAATGTATCCTTTTGATACTTCATAGTATCTTATAAAGACACTCTTTCTACCTCTCGATCCTAATTTACCGAAAGGACTAGAGATAGAATGGACATAAGATGCACATCCCCATGGTCTCAAGTAGCTTAGATCGGGTTTACGACCTATCCACATTTCATAAGGGGTGGTAGCGACAGATTTAGAGGGGACTCAGTTTAGAACATATGTGGTAGTAAGGAGCGCATCTCCATAAAAAGATATAGGCAAATTTTCCTGAGCCATCATCGATCTCACCATATCAAGAAGGGTTATGTTCCTTCTTTCTACTACCCCATTCTGTTGAGGTGAATAAGGAATAGACAACTGATGTTCAATTTCTTTTTCTTGGCATAGAGTATTAAATTCATCAGAAAGATACTCACGGCCACGATCTGTTCATAAGACCTTAATCTTTCGATCATGTTGATTCTTAGCGAAATTCATAAAAATCTTGAAACAACTTAATGCTTCAGATTTATGAGAAATCAAATAACCAAGACCATAGTTATTATAGTTGTCTGTAAATGTGATGAAGTAAAATGCTCCATGTCTAGCCCTCACATTCATTGGACCACAAACGTTAGAATGAATTAATTATAGTGGAATGTTGGCTCTAGTTCTTTTACCAAATAGTTTTCTTACCAATTTTCCTTCTAGACAATGTTCGCATGTTGGTAATATAGCTTTTTTCTAAATTACCCAACATTCCTGCCTTAGCTAGACAGTTCATGCAATCTTGACCAGTATGGCCCAATCTAGAATGCCACAAATTAACATCTTCTCTAGATGTTTGCATGTGAGTTACAGAGGAAAAATAAGATTTTGATAACTAATCAACATCTAAGATAAGGAAACCATCATATTTATAACCAGATCCATAAAAGATGTGTTCTAAAAACAACTTTACAGAGCTATTCTCAAACAGCAACCAAAAACCGAGAGCCATCAAGGCTGAAACAGAAACTAAGTTACGGGAAATTTCAGGAGCAAACAACACGTCATGTAGAAGTAGGGTATGTCCTTGAAGCAGGTTCAATCTATATATACCCATACCCTTAACATCTACTCGTGCGTTGTTGCCAACAAAAATATGTTTTGCTCATACCGGCAACTGTCGAAAATCAACAAAAGCTTCACTATCTTTTGTTACATGGTCTGTCGCTCCTAGGATCAATCACCCACATAGGATGAGTTTCAGATAGAAGAATACAACTAGATACATATAATTTACTCACACATGAGTAGACCTTATGTACCTTCTTTTCTCCTGTGTAGTCCTTAGCGAAATGACCCATATTCTGATAGTTGTAACATTTAACTTTCTTGATGTTAAACTTTCTCTTTTTCTTATTCTTAAAATTTTCAGCTTTGCTCTCATTCTCATTTTGCTTACCCTGGCCCTTTCTACCTCTTTTTCTTTTACCCCATGTGCCACTAGACTGAGTCATGTGAGCTTTAGGGTGTACCTTAATAGCTAGAAGACGATCATCTTCTAACTCAAGGTATTAGGCCACATCTTCAAATGTCGTAACATTATCCGCATGGGTAAGAGTCATTTTCATATGTTCCCAGTTGGCAGGTATGGAACAAATGACAGCCTAGATCTGCTGTTCATTACTAAGCTTGTGGCCAGCCTCAATAAGCTCATTTATCATATTTGACATTTGCCTGAGATGCTTCTTCATCGAATGATCATGGCTTTTCTTATAAATGTCAGATCTTATCGTCAAAGCACGTAGCTTTGAGACAGAAAGCCTCCCGAATCTTTCTTAAGAGCATCCCACATATCTTTGGCAATATCATAGACACAAAACTACCTGGTAATATCATCCATCATAGCACTAAGCAAGATAAGACGTGCAGTAGAATTTTTCTTTTTTCATGCTAAAAAAGCGTCTCTATCACGCTTGTGCTGTGCAATGCTACCTATTTCAAGTGCAGCTAATACTGTAGACACAGTCTCAAGAACATCCTGTTCTTCTAGCACATATTGAATTTTCATACTCCAATTATCATAATTATCACCATTGAGCTTCAACTCCTTGTTGAGCTCAGCGACAATTGACTTGGAAGCAATCGACATAACTAATGGGAATTAAAAAAAATGTACATAAAGGAGTGATAATTAGCAATACGATACAAATCTACTATACGTTATAACTCCGAATGATATAAAGTCCTTGATTATCTCGAATTTGAAGTAGGTTACGGGTATGTTTCCCCTTACCCTTGGAGGATTAATCTCAAACCTTAATCATTCTAAGTTCTTTGATAGTAAATACAAGTGGATAAGTAATTAAACAAACACAATATTTAATCACATAAAGCTCACAAGCTTTTTATATACATTGGTATACAAGAGATTTTAAACATACACATATGCGTATAAAATTTCTATAAATACCTAGTATATAATAAATTTTCCAAAAAACAACATATGTATATGGAAATTCCAACAAGACATACTAAAAGTCATGTTTAATATATTTTAGAACTTATTCCAAAATATATTCAAGTTATAAAAATTATCTTAATAATCTTTAAAACTTAATTCATATAATTTTAATTAAACAAAAGAGATTTTATTTAATTAAAATAGGAAAGCCCAACAAATAGACCCAATTTTGACTCAAGTCAAAATTGACCAAAATCGGATTCGGGAGAATTAAGAAACTAGAGCAATTTGACCGATTTAATTAAATCAACCCGGGGTATAAAAGATTTTGGGGAAAATCGTAAATTATAATTTGGCCCTTCTCATAAATCTATTTCCCCTTCTCTCTCATTCTCTCTCCCCAAACATTCCACCGACGGCCTCCTCACGACAGCGACTCCACCGTGGCGAGTCAGAAACCGCAACCTGTCAGGATGGACTCTTCGTCCTCTTCTGGTCACGGTGGTCCCAACTACTTCGCCCCTCGTGTCGCCGTGCCCCCTCGCCATCGAGTTCTTCTTACCACCGTCGGAGATTTGAAGTTCGCTGAAAACTCAACTCCAGCGACGAAACTCGAACAGAACGCGACGACAAATCATTAGGGAGTTGTCGGTTATCAATTTAGAACTCGTTCCAAGTCTCGAAATGGTCAGAAATGGCCAAATTTGTTGAAAGATTAAAATTAGGAAAAATCTCGATTCTAGGGTTCATTGGGATTGGGAGTTTTGGCAAATTACAGTTTAATACCAAAAAGTTTCACACGTTTGCACACAAGGACGAGCCTCAGTAGCCACGAAAATAAAACTTCAATTCAGTACCAAAGTTTTTGTGCTTGTGGGAAAAAGGACAATTCCTTTACCCGTGTGAAAAACAAACTGCAATTTAGTCCTCAGGTTCTTAATTAAATTACTTTTAAGGACACCAGAATGTAATTTTCATCAAAATCACAATCAAACTTGATTTTTGAATCAAATAATCCCAATTAAACTTGATTACAAAAATCAGACAACAACCAGAACAATATCTAAGCATGCTCTGATATCAATTGAAGGAATTAACGCTTAATTAACTGATAATTACATGTTAATTACTCAATAATCAACAAACTAATTCATCAATAATTAACGAGACTTACTTGTTGAAGCGTGCTTTTTCGAGATCGTCTCAACGAGATACAGCTATTGGTTGGTTCACGATCATGATCGGATCGGACACGTGAACGATTTCCACGAGTTTCTAAACTTTCGCAAAATCTAAAACTTTCGAAACTAATCCAAAATTGTGCTTTCTCTGTGTGGATATGGGTGGAAAACTTACAGAATAATCACCTACTTCCTTCCCCCTTTTTATAGAGAAGCCCAAAACATGCCATGTCACCCATAAACTTCCAAGTTGCAAATTGCTTTCTCATTTTTTTATAAATGTCACTTGGAAATAAAGGCTGCTGGGTTTCCATGCTTGGGCCCTTAATGAGCTTGAGCATTAATTTGGACAATAATGGATGACAAACCAAAAAATCCAACAAATATAAAGATTCGATATTAAAATATGTAGATTCCGTATCCATTGCTTAGTAGCTTTGCTTTCTAATTTTTTTACAAATGTCACTTGGAAATAAAGGCTGCTGGGCTTCCATGCTTGGGCCCTTAATGGGCTTGAGCATTAATTTGGACAATAATGAGTGACAAACCAAAAAATCCAACAGATATAAAGATTCGATATTAAAATATGTAGATTCCGTATCCATTGCTATTGCTATGCTCGCACAACCTCTGTTTTTAAACATTGAGAAGTCTCATCTGAGATGAGGCGTTACACTGCATAGTGCAAGAGTGCGAGACAAATTAAAAGCGCAAAAAATTTACCAAACTATTATTAAGATTTTGGATTGAATTTCTTAACAAAATAGCTCAAGTTTGATGATAAGCTACCGGTGCCGTGCTGCTTAGATATGGGCCAAATGATAAGATTCGAGAGTTGGTTCGAGTATCAAATTGATGAAGTGTGATGCAAGAATGTAGGCTGTAGCTAGTGACTAGAAAATTAAAAACATAAATAAATGGACCAAAAGAACTGGAAGTGCGCCTTGTGCAAGAAGCCTTTTGGTGTGTCTTCAAATGAACATTTTCACCGTCATCATTTCGTACAGCAAGAACACCCTTTTTGGTTGCAGAATTCTCACCATTGTTAAAAGAAAAGAACTCACAAAGTTGCACGAATCCGTGGAATAATGGTGTTGAACAAAGGAATATTAACAGTGATATCAATTAAACCAGAGCCTAAACTTTTTATCAATCAATTATCCAGGTTTCTAACTGAGTCATAGAACTGGGGTTAAAAGAGGTCTATTGCTAAAATGAGCCTGCAAATTGGCAACCACCAGGTCAGCCATAGCATTGCTAGTTTCTACTGTGTCACTACCAACATGGGGAAGGAGGACGACATTGTCTAGTTCAAGCAATTGGGAAGGTACCTCAGGTTCAGATGCATACACATCGAGCCCTGCGCCACCCAGCCGGCCTTCGAGCAATGCAGAGACGAGTTCATCTTCGTCGACGTGAGCACCCCGACCAACGTTGATGAGAACACCCTTGGGTCCCAATGCGTCTATGACTTCGCGATTCACAATGTGGCGGGTTTCTTCTGTTAAGGCGCAGGCCACAATGAGGATTTGGCAATTTTTGGCCAGGTCGATGGGAGTTGTGTAGTATTTGTAATTCACGTGAGGTTTCTGCGATCTGGAGTGGTAACTGATCGGACAACCAAATGCTTCAGCTCTCCTTGCAATTGCAGTACCAATCCTGCCCAACCCCAGAATTCCGACTGATCTGCCACTGAACTGAAATAGAAGCAAGTATTAATTTGACAAAATCGAAGAATCATATCAATGAACAAACATATTTGATTGACTCTTGTACATTTTATTTTTTTGAGTCAAAAAGCATTACACTTTGATGGCTCATTTTTGAAGAAAGAAGTCAGTTCCTAGCATCTTTTGCAGCTTATATTTCAGGGCAGCTATTTACTACCAGAATTATTATCCAAACATAGCTCCATGTTGTTTCCATGAAAACTTTGTCCAGAAACGACAACGGAAGCTCAAAAGAATTATGTTTTTTTACTTCAGCTTACACCATGATCATGTGTTCGGCAACCTTTTGCCGCATCTCCCATAATCCGATCATTACAGCATAATAGAGTAAACAAATCCAGCTTATGACATATCCCATTGTTCCAACAACGACGACCAGATGATTAGCAAACAAATCAGCTATTATTGGGACGATTTTCACCATGTTCAGCATTCATGAAGCACAACTTCCTGGTGGTCATCAATATTTCTCTTATTTTTTCAGCTCTAAACTAGGCTCTAAAACAATGTAGAAACAAGCTAGTAACTGAACGGTACACTTTCTACAAAACAAGCAATACTAACACCTGGATGTAAACCTTGCTCGTTGATCCATGGCCCCCCCCCCCAATCCACACACACACACATATACACAGTGCCACAGAAAACCTGCATTATTCTTCTTCTTTGAAGAATCAAACGTTCTAGCTTGATTTATGAGTACTATCTATTCACTTCATTCTCAAAAAATGAAACCCAAGGTTGGTTTACACTGCGATACATGGTTTTCAATGTCTCATGCACAATTCCACAAACAACCCGCATTATTCTTGTTATTTGAAAATGCAATATTTCAAGGATAGTTTATGACTGCTGCTAGCTATTCATAATTGAGACATTCATCTCAAAAAATATCCATGACCAAGAATGTTCAAAGACAATATATTTATTCTACACTGAAAACAATTAAAATAAAACAATAAAGGAACCCTTCAAGCAAAGGGCAAAAGACTCAAACTTCATGCAAAAGTAAAATGGAAAGGACCAAACCGTCAAGCATTTTTTACTCTTGGATACTTGATTTTCAATGCCTGATAAACAATTTCATAAAAACCCCAAATCATTCTTCTTACTTAAAAGATGCAAAAGTCAGCATTGTTTATGAGTCCTGTTAGCTAGTCATAATAGGGCCATTCATCACAAACAATATCCATAACCAAGAAGGTTTAAAAATCAATATTTTTATCTTAAAACTCTAATCAACACTTATCAACCACAAAACATCAACATTTTCAACCACCATAGTAATTCACCATAAAACACAACAAACAATCAAAACAACAAAAAAAAAAAACCAACAAGCAAAAGACCAAAGACTCAAACTTCATGCAAAAAAAAAAACCCAGAAAAGACCAAACCTTTGAAGCCAACTGAGACTCACCACAGATCCACCTTAGTGATTCACCAAGAAACACCACAGATAACCAAAACAACATAAACCCATCAAGCAAAAGACCAAAGACCCGAACTTCATGCAGAAAAAAGATCTAACCTTTGAACCCAACTGAGGCTCACCACCGCACACCCACTTGCCACCCTTTACAAACCCATCTCCAACACAGACCCTCCTGAGGACACACAGGGCCAACCCAATTGCCAGGTCAGCAACATCATCAGTCAACACATCAGGGGTATTGGCAACTCTGATCTCTCTCTCCTTGCACTTCTCCAGGTCAATCTTGTCCAGCCCAACACTGAAAGTCGCCACAATCTCCAGGTTTGGAAGGGCCTCTATAAGCTCAGAGGGTGCACCAAACTTGGTGTTCCCAACAATGGCCCTCACTTGGGATTGGAGGAGGAGGAGCTCTGAGGGTTGGTGGAGGAGGAGCTCTGAGGGTTGGTGGAGCCAGAGCTTGATGAGGTTGAAGTTGGCCTCTAGTTGATGCTCTAGATATGTGTACATTGGGCAGGTCATTAGGACTCCTATCGACTCCATTTATTCCTTGGTGTCTTTTGGTTTTCGGACTGGTTGGGTCTCCTTAAATATATCATCCAGCTATTTTGTGTTTTTTTATATCGAGTATTGTATCATCTTTTTTATACGAGATTCAATTTATTATAATTTTTATCATTCAAAAATCTAATTTTCTGGTTCATGAATTTGTGGGAAAACACAAGATTTTAAAACCCGTGTAAATTGCCACATCATTTTTGTGGGAATGGATAAATTACAAAATTGTATTTAATTTGTTTATAATTATTCAAAGTTTTTTTTATCATCCACTCTCTCTATCACTCCATCTTATTCAACCACCCGTCTCTTAGACTACCCGCATCTCTGATCCGCTACAGTGTCGTGTCCTCGCTCCACGTCAGTAATGTCCATGCTCGCAGTTTTCAACCAACTTTCCTGACCCTCATACAGTGTCGTGTCCTCGCTCCAAATCAACTTTTTTCAGTTCTATTTTTTAAAAAATTTAGATAAATGTACTAAACTCCAATATCTTTTCGAGTAACTTGAAAAACGTATTTAATTTCGAAACTAAAAATTCATGATTTGGACTAAATGCTAAACTTGGCTAAGCTGAGATTAAACACTAGGATTAGAAACTAAAAATTCATGATTTAAACTAAATAATCTAAGATCAGTCCAATTAAAATCTTCAATGAACTCATTGAGATCCATATCTAGACAAAAAACTAAGAAGAAATTATATACTAAATAGAAAGATAAGAGAAAAAGAGTTGGTATGAAAAATTATGAAGAGGTTGATATCTATTTATAGATTTTTCAAACGATTATATACCACAACAATTTTTAAACGATTAAAAACTGACTGTGCGTTGAAGGTTAGGGCCAGCTTGGCGCGTGGACGGGGAAAGCCCGCTGAACCAACAAAATATCCAATATTAAAAAGTGAAAACAAAATATCTAATATTAAAACTTCCCCATCTTTAACTTCCACTCAACAAACAAATATTTCAATCTCAAAAATAAAAACTCAGATAATTAAATAATTAAAAGCAACTTCTCAAAAGAAATTCATCCAATTTAAGAGACACCCACTAAGTTGAATACAAAAGCTTCCATTTTAACCCAAATTGAACAACCAAAGGAAAAAATATTGTTTTTTACTTTAGGTCAAAATTATAAGGGCAAATTCTCGTCACGTCCCTCTCTTTTGCTTAAATTACTATTTTCGTCCCTACTATTTTAGAAAAGAGACTTTCGTTCCCCTAATTTTATTAAATAACACACTAAGGTCCCTGGTATTAGAATCAAAAAATTCTTCCGGCACCAAGGGACCTGAAATGATGCATGTGCCCTTTAGTGAAAAAGTTAAAAAATTAAGGGAAAAGAATCTTTAAGTACCCTGTGGTTTGCAAAAAAATCACTTT